>CM040239.1:98702408-98963058 GCA_022545495.1 Chrysanthemum lavandulifolium
AAGGAACCTCCCGACTTGGTCAAACCCACGATCTCTCTCTCTTAGCTTCTCCGTCAAGTCCGAGAACGTGGTCACTAACCCCCAATACGTTACCCACAATCATGGGACGCCCCATGATCTCCGACATTCATGCAAGAGTGCCTCTAACCGTATTTCTTCCACTATAAATAGGTTGAGCGGACAAGGGATTATGGTATGCTCATTTCACACTCATCTTTTACTTACACACACTTATACAACCATAACTCATACTTACTCTCACGCCTGTAGGTGGTTCGCAGGTCCTACCCCGCGAATCACTTGACGTAGTGTCTTAGTATTTCTTATTCTCGTGTTACAAAGCGGTCTTGGCGGAACATACACCCTCATTACTTTGATCCTCATCGAAGCCTCGGTAGTGCAATCTTTTGCACAATCGAACTCCATAAAGCCATCCGTCGAGGGAAAGATGGAAAGTAGACTCAGCAGTTTGGTAACCCGATCGAAATATATATCCGCCAATTTCTTCATAAGTTTGGGGCGCACACCGCTAGGGTTACTCAAAAGGTCAATATCCATATTCACATTAAAAGTACGTAGGGCATCATCAAAGAGGGACCAGTAGCTACAATACCGTAACTAAGGATAAGCTTAGACCGTAGCGGATCCGAAAATTATTATTATTATTATTATTATTATTATTATTATTATTATTTAATTTTTTAATAATAATAAACTTCACTTTCATTAGAAAACAAAACTATAGGATTATTATTATTATTAATATTATTATCTCTATTATTATTATTATTATTATTATTATTATTATTATTATTATTATTATTATTATTATTATTATTATTATTTTATTTTTATTTTATAAAACATCACTTCATTAGAAAATTATATGATTTACAAAAATTGTGGGAGCCGAAACTAATTTATTTACTTCTCTGCTAATGCAAAGCTAATACTACTAAAATACGATCAAGAAAGACGCGTCAATCTCCTGAGTCAACGAGAAACTTCGGATACGCTTTAGTATGGTTACCACATCCTTCTCAAGCTCTGCAAAGGAAGAGAATGAGAAGGGGAGAAACCTATATCCCATGCTCGCACATTTAATCTCGTACTTGACACGCTTACATTGCGCTGCTTCGACCACCACATGACATGGTGCGAAATCAACCATATTAGTTTGTGTCAAGAGAGACGACCCTGTCAAATCGACGCATACATCCTGCCCATTATTATTATTATTGTTATTATTAGTATTATTACTTAGGCTAATATACAACTCGTTCAATAATCTTCCAGATACACTAAAAGCATGTCAAAATGGCCTTAAATTTAGCATTGAGACACATTAACTCGCCATAAAATTTGTTGGTTTAATACTATAATTTTCATACAATAACGAGTTCTAAAATTTTTTATGAAAATTACACATTCAAAAAAATTTAAGATATGATAGTTATTATGGAGGTCTTCTCGATGATTTTTTTTCATAATTGTATCTAAATTATCTAGTTATGTAGCTAACATGTGACTAGTGAACACATCTTTGGGCATGTTTAAAAGGAAAGTTTGAGTGCATATAACTAGAAAGTGTATTTAATTCCAGCAATCTATAGGCTTATTAATATTTATCTAATGCATTCTTTGATATAAAATGAATTTTGTGTTTAATAATTGCTATCTAATATGTATTAAGTAAGCACATATTAACAAAACCTATGTAAATATAAAACTCTTTCGAGGATCTTCCGGATACACTAAAAGTTATGTCAAAGATGAGTTTGAACGAATGTGAAACCCGCGACGCAATGGGATTGGCTGAAAGGACTTACTTGAATGACACTTAAACCTTAGGGACTAATTTTGCCAGTTGCGTATAGCAATTAATGCTAAAGGACTAACTGCGCAGTCACTTGAACCTCGTAATGTTTTTGCCAAGTTGGGAAAGATTGCATTTGAAGGACTAAGTTTGCAAAGACCACTGAACCTCGCACTTTTTTTCGCAAGTTTGGAAAGATTGCAATTAATGCGTTGGTTTGCAAAAGTTGTGTGTACGGTTTTTAGTATATTATACAAATGTGGTAATAAGACACATTAACTCATCATAAATTTTGTAGGTATGATACTATAATTAGAATGTTGTCTTCATATGGGTTACGAGTTCTATGAAATACCTAATTAAGAAAGGATGACTTTAAAGGCAAAACAATGTTAAAAATAGCAAAGTAGTGTCACATTAAAGCACAAGATATAATGGCTAGTTGTTACGTGTTATAGCATAACATAGTGCCATGTTAGTTTTTACCTTTATAAATATATCTTAAAAGTTAACATAAAATTGTTGTAACATAATAATAATAATAATAATAATAATAAAGTTTTGTTCCAACTTGGTGTCCCGGCTTCCCACCAATTTCTCAGAATATCCTTTTGGTTTTCTAATGGTGATGATTTATAATATAAAAATATATAATAATAATAATAATAAAGTGATGATTTACTCAAGACGTTAGAGCGCGTACCGCTTCTCATATTTTTAGTAGAATTTGTTTTTTATATTTAGAGGAGTGGGAGCCCGGATAGATCCTCGCTTCCCACTAATTTGTTGTAAATCTTATGATTTTTAATAAAGTGTTATTTTTATAAAAAATAAAAAATAATAATAATAATAATAATAATAATAATAATAATAATAATAATAATAATAATAATAATAATAATAATAATAATAATAATAACCTCAGAAGGAGTGGAGCCCAACTAGTGTCCCGGCTTCCCACCAATTTTCAGAAAATCTTTTGGTTTAATGAAGTGATGTTTTATAAAATAATAATAATAATAATAATAATAATAATAATAATAATAATAATAATAATAATAATTATAATTATAATTATTATTATTATTATTATTATTATTATTATTATTATTATGTATGAAACAAACACTTTTATTAAAAACTCATAGGATTACAAAAAATTGGTGAGCCTCAAACCAACTCGAAATTTCACACCTCTAAAGAATATACATATTTTAATGCATATTATTATTATTATTTAATGCATATTTTAATATGAAATGAATTCCGTGTTTCATAATTGCACCATAATATGTATTTTGTGGGCACATATTAGAGAAACTAGTGTCAAGTTCTCTCACGCAAGCGTAAGAAAACTTAAAACAGTTTTTAAGCACGAAATCAATGAAGATCCGAGGAGTATAGAGTTTCCCGGTCGTTATGTCCCAAATGAGCTATGCAATGATTTATCAAACGATAAAGGATCGAGGAGTTTGAACGGAAAAGGATTTTGATTATGATTATAACTACGGAATAAGCCAACAAATTACAACGGCTTAAATGCAAATTAAAGAAGATTAAAAGATAAAATCTATTAAATAAACGCTATCACTATTTTTACAATGATGTTTTTGTTTTATGTTTTATAAACCGAAATTAAAATCTACGCGACGCATAAAATAAAAACGTGAAACTAAATCAATATTAACCCTAAAAATATGAAAATGATGTTTTACAATCCTAATGATAAAAGAAACTTTTAGAAAAAGAAAACTATTTTTATCACTAATTATCTAATTATTATTAATTAAAACTATTTTTAACTATTTAATAATTAACTAAAATACAAGAAATGAGGAAACAAAGCTAGAAAAATAAAATTATGAAATGGAAAAGTCTAAAATATCAAACTAGAATTTTCAAAACTATTTTTGTATTTTTCTCGATTATTTTTCTATTTTTATGAATTTTAAACTATTTAAAACTAATTAAATTACTAAAATTACCAAATAAACTATGAAAATCTGGAAAATTACTTTTTCACTTCTTATATTTATCTAAACTTAATAAAATTGAAAAATTATTTTTTGAACCTTTTCTCGAATTTTTATATTAAAAGCTAATTAAAATTGATTAAAACTAATTTAAATTAAGAAAAATAGCTAAACAACTTGGAAAAATCTGAAAATTTCAGGAAAAGTCTAAAATGATACTAGGAATCTGAGAAAATTAGAAAACAGGCACTTGTTTGGAGAATTATGAATCGCTAAATCAAGTGCTTATTAATAAGCACTAAAATAAGCTAAATGAACAAGATAAGCTTCCAACCGATTACCAAAGCCTTATTATGCTACAATAACTCTAATACAACTTGAAACAACAGTTTATAACTACGATTAGCAACCTAGATCAAGGATTTGATGTCTATGAGCTTTTCAAGTTAAAACAGATTGATGGCAAGTTTAAGCTTATGCGAAGCTTCCGAAATAAGCTCAAACTTAAAACTATGAATTGGAAACTTGTAAAGACCTGGTTGAGAGCAATTGTACCAAAATCAGCTTATGAAAAGCTCTAATAAACCCTGTGCACAAGCTACAAAGTCTGTGAAAAAGTCAGTATTCACTGACTTTTGGAGCAGGGCACATTTGGCCAGAAAGGGGAGCTTATTTGAAGCTTAAAAAAAAATTGTAAAATCCAACTAAAATGGTGATAAGAAGGAGCACCAGCTGAGCTTTTTGAAATGCCAAGATTCACTGATTAAGACCCAAACATGAACTCAAAACAATTCCTACTAACTGAGCTCAAAACCACTTTTTAGCTATTTTGACTTTTTGAAGAAATTGAGAATGTTGACTAAACCGAACTTTGGATCCAATTTTATTAGTGATGTTGGTGTAATATGTTGTAATAAACTTGTAATGCAAACAAAATTATGGCTTTCTAAACACAAAGTAATGGTCTGCTATCCCAAATTTCACAACAAAGGAATGATAGATGGATTAAAGGGAAGTTTTGACTTTAGGCCATGCAAACACCAAATCTTTGACTCAATTGAGCTCACTTACACTTAATAAACATGAAACAATGAAACTTAACTATCGAATTAACCAAATGATGTTTAAACAAGAAACCAAACACCCCTATCTCACATTGATTTGCAACTTGAGACAAATCCAAACACGTAACCAACCTCTATTATGATCAATTTAACTTATTATCACCGACTTACTCGCTATTAGAACAGATTTAAACAAATTTACTCTACAAATACAAATTATGCATAAAGCCTTAATTTTGACTTACAAATATCCAAGCCACAATGGCTAGCAAATTGAGAACCAAGAACCACTACCTAATACAAACCAACCCATTGCTTTCCATTTCAACCCATTTCCATTGTCCGCATCAACCCATTTCCTTTCTCGCATCAAATTTGTACCCATGTTGACTTTTGTTGACCAAATTTCAAAAGTGAGTGAACTCGACTAGTAAGCTTATGGAAAGCTATTTTGAGCTTGTATAAGCTTATTTGAGATTGAAAATGAGTTGCTAAAGGTTCTAACAACCGAATTTAAAACTTAAAATTTAAACAAAGGACACATTGTATGGAGATTGAACATAAACTTGAAATTAAACCTTGAATCAAGTTACAAAACACTTAAAAGAGGTTACTTGAGTACAATGAACTTGAAAATACAAATGTAACTCTAATTTAGACTAAGGAATTAAAATTCACATACATTGCTAAAAAATTAAAAGCTAACTCCTTCTTCATGCTTCTCTTGGCCTTTTTATACAGCCCAATTCGCTTTCTCTCTCTCTGGACAAATCCCAAAGAATAAAATGACCATTGGATCACCCAAATTGATCCCGGCCGCTTAAAGAGATTTTGGCGCCAATTTTGGTTTAACAGCTGGAGGTGGGCAGGGTAGGTATGGGGAGCATTAAATGCTTTCTTGGCTCTTAGTGTTTGGAGGGGGGAGGTATAGGTGATGATGGTGAGGAGGTGGAGTGTGATCAGGTGGTATGCAGGCAATGGAATGATGGTGGTGTTATCACGTGAATGAGAGAGGGAAGGAGATGGGTCAAACGGTTTGACTGAGCTTATTTTAATAACAGGGATGGGTTGGTTTCGGGTTTAAAACCGGTAATGGGTTGGGCTAGGAGTTGGATTGGGCCAAAGTGATAAAAGGTCCATTTGGCTAAGTAATAACACAAGGGACTAATTATGCAATTTCCACAAAATCAAGGGACCAAAGTCGTAATTTTGCAAAGGTGTTTCAGGACTGAATTTGACAAGTGTTGATATTACAAGGACCAAAATTGCCATTTTCAATTTTTCCAGGGCCATTTCGCCAATTTGCAAACTTGAAGGACCAAATTGTAATTTTCTCAAAACTTTTACATTTTTCACCAAAGGACCAAATTTGACAAGTTATGATTTAAAAGGACCTTTGATGATTTTTCTTTGAAATTTTGACTCGTGGACTATTTTTGACAATTTTTGAAACTTGGGGACTAAACCGCAATTTTGCAAATTTGATATGTTTTTCATCCGATTTTGATATTTTTGCATTTAAAACACATAAAACACCGATTTGTGATATTTTGATCATTTTGATGTGTTTCGAGTGTTTTCGATGAATTTGCAGCTTATTTTGTACAAAATGATGAGTATTTACACACTCATCAATCCCCACATCGAGATATTGCTAGTCCCTAGCAATGATTTGAGAAAACATAATGGATTTTAATCTCTTTACCAAAAGCCATTACTTCGAGTAGCCAAATGTTTCAGTTCAAGTAAGAACCATGGTACACCGATAACCATGTGATTTTGAGCAAACCACCGCCTTTCAACGGATTTGATTTTGTCTTTACCGTGTCACACTTTCCGGACTAGCCAACTCTTAGATAAATTATCAAATTATCTTTGGTGAGTCGATTACCAATTATGGTTTTTCCATCGCCTTTACCACAAGCCATAATCTTGGGCTAGCCAACTCTTCACTTTTTAGGATATGGTGAGTTGAATACCATACAATTTTGGGCAAATTGCAAGCCATATAAACGGATTTGAGAAATCTTTACCAAGAGCCGCTTGCTCTCGGATTAGCTAACTTTTGTCTTACGTACATGGCGGATCGATAACCAAATGAGAAAGTGTAAACACTTACTCCAAAAAAATTTTGGCCAAAACGGGAATTGGTATAATTATATGATAAAATTCGTGAGAATTCCCCACACTTAGAAATGAATATTGCCCTCAATATTCAAAGTACCGCGGTTATGCCGAAACAAAGAACGAAAAGGAAATACTACGCCATTATTTAGAAAGAAGATTTTTTTTTTTTTTTTTTTTTTTTTTTTAACATGTGGCAACCCCCACACTAGGGTGGTAGAAAGAGGTGAGAAGACGTAAATATGGGTGAAAACCCATATGGCATGCTATCGTTTTTGATTCCCGAGTCGCTAGCTTGACTCGACCCCGCATTCATTTGTTCATGGGAAAGTAACGTGAAAACCAATCTCGATCGGACTTTCGCTCACAATGTTAATGAACATATGAACATCGAAAGTTCCACACCGACGAGATATAACCGCGGTATTGTTTAATAGTAGAAACTATAAAGGATGATACCGGGTCAAAGATGGTGTCCTCATTCCCGAAAGAGAAAAGGGAAAGAGCAACCACACCATCCGTGAAGAATGGAATAAAGACGCACATGAGAATGCATGTCCATTCCTCAACAGAGAGAAGCAAATCACCGCTTTGACATCTTTAAGCTTAAACTTGAAGCTTAGATGGTGATTGTCAAGAAGATGTCCGGAGGGAGGGTGGAAATGGTTCTTCAATCAACAAACTTTCCGTAAAAGGATGTCTCCTCCGATCAAGGTAAGTGTTATCAATTCCGCTGGAATTGACTCATCACTAAGAAATGCATCGACTTCATTCCAAAGTTGTCATCTTCCTCATCGAGAGTGAGAGAAGGGATGGAAGAGTCGGAATAAGACTAGAAGATGATGGATCATTTTGAGCAATTCATCAATGGGAAGAATGTCTCCCATTGGATCACAAACATCATCATCCAACTCGATGAAATCAAGAGAGTTTGGTTTCATCCACGACTTAACAATCTCGATGCGACAAACCGATGCCGGAGGTGGGACAAGTGGTGTGCTCTTAGAGCTAGCAGCTTCACCACTCCGATGAAGTCTCCGATTCTAGATCATCGCCATCATCATCAAGAACACTCTTGACTTCCCCGGTACAACTTTCAAACCATTTGTTTGAACCAGGGTAATTTTCAAAGCTTTGAGCTCAAGACGCTTTTGGTGAACACTCTTAACCGTGAAATTTGAGAGTGTTGCATTGATTCTTTCGATTTTTGATCAATTGTGGCAACACTGCTTGTACAGAGGTTTGGAGTTCGTTGATATTTAACGCGAGCTCTTCGTTGTCAACCCGTATGGTCAACTCTTCCGCAAACACATCAATCGAGCACGACTGCTCTTAAGAAAGCTCTCCCAAGATGAGGGAACTCTAGGATCCGCATCAAGTCTACTACAACAAAGTCGGCATGAAAGTGAAACTTTCCCACTTTCATCACGACATCCTCGGCTATCCCAAGTGGACGAGTTACAGACGATCCGCTAGCTCGAGTGTCATACGAGTGGATGAAAGTTCGTGAAGAGACGCTTCTTCCATACCGAGAGTGGCATGAGGTTAATGCTAGCGCCAAGATCGCCAAGGCGGAGCATTGAAACATCCCCAAGAAATCACACGGATTAAGAACCGCCGTGGTCTTCAAGCTTTTCGAAGCTTATTAAGAATGGTCACGAGCATTGCTCATTGAGAGGAGTTTTCGCCATCTCGATAGCTTGTCTTTGTTGGTGAGTAAGCCTTTAAGCGTGGATGCAAATTTAGGCATTAGAACGAGAGCATCAACGGCTTATATCAAAGTGAAGCTCATTGAAGATTTGGAAAATTTTTCCATTTGCTCTTTGTTTTGTCTTTGAGCTTCTCATCATTCATTCTTGATGGGTAAGGAAGTCGACTAGACTTTGAGCCGGATGGAAGTGTTTTCGCTCAAGATTTTCTTCGAACATCGGGTTCCGGACTTAAAGCTTGACTACCGGGTGGGACGCGCGGTACTTCGGGCTTGAATAATGCACCTTGTCCGTTGTCTCCTTGGTAACTTGACTAAATGCCACGGAGGAGGGGCATAGGAGTCGAGGTCCATTGTGCGCCTTACCACTACGAGTGGTGACGGCTTTCAACTCGGCATTTGGATTGGGAATAGTATTGCTCGGGAGTCCTCCGTAAGATGGTGAAGCTTTGTTCATATTCATGTTCATGAAACCGCTCATCATATTCTTTAACTCATTTGTCTCGCCGAGATAATGTGGTATCAATTTCCTTTTAGCTCACCTCTCATGTTATTGATCCGAGTTTGCATTGATCGCATGTTTGCCTCACCATTTTCATGAAGTCATTTGGCATGGGAGCTTGAGGAGGTGGTTGATAACTTTGATGATTAGGAGCTTGATATGGTTGAGGTTGGTTGAAATTGTTCCGCTTTGATTGAAATTTGAGAGTTATTGAAATTTTGTCCTTGATTCGAACAAAGCGATTTTGATTGCCATGGTTTTGCACGAGGAAAACCGGTGGTGTCATACCGCTAGGTGCACGGTAGTGAGGATCACCGTGGTCGGTATTGATTGTGGTTTACCGGCTACGGAGCTTGGTAAAAGGAAGCATCGGTTGCTTGACAATCATAATACGCATGTGGACCACTACAAGTTTCACACACCTTGTTTACGGCTTTGATTGGTTCCGCTTATGAATTTCGCTTTTGATTTCCTTTACCTCTTTTATCATACAATGGATGATGTCCGTTAGAGCGCTTAACGGAGCGGCTAACTCGGAAGAGTTACCGGATGAAGAAGCAGAGTGTTCGAACATTGACTTTGTTATGAGAAATAGGAACTTTGATTTTTGCTCGCAAATCTCAATCACATCTTTAGGTTTACGATTCAAGATATTGCCACCGCTGCTGCATTCAAGGAATCTTGATCATTACCGCTCAACCCATTGTAAAAGATATTGACTTGTTGAAGCTCCGTGAATTCATGATGGGGCATTTCCGAGGAGATCTTTGAATCTCTCCCATGCCTCTCCAAAATTTTCATCGAAATTTTGACGAAATCCGTAAATTTCATTTTAAGATTAGTCGCCTTTGATGGAGGAAAGAAATAATTCACAAACTTTTGAACAAGATCCTCCCAAGTTTCGATAGATCGAGGGGTTCTTTTTCCACCAAACCGGCCGTCCCTCAAGAGAGAATGGAAAAGCATCAACTTGATGACTTTTGAGGCACATCCTTGAAATTGATAGTTGAGGTCAACTTGTTAAACCAACGGATGTGTGCATACGGGTCTTCTCGATCGACCATGAATTGATTTGTAGACACAAGTTGGATCAAATGTGTCTTCAATTCAAGTGATCGAGTTGATAACGGTAAAACGATGGCATCTCCATAACCCTCGGTGGGTGCTCGGAGCATTTCCGCCATAGTACGCTCGTCTCGCCATGGTGTTGCTTGAAATAGTACGAATCTCGGTTCGACTATTTGGGCAAGACGCTCACGAGAACGCCTTCTTGAATTTCGCTAGATCACGCAAAGGACTCAATGATCTAGAAGAACGAAAAGCATGCACTAGAGATAACTCTAAGGGATCTCGAGTTAAGAAGAGAAATGGAATTATGAAAATCTTTCGATGAGAATGAGAATTATGAAGACGCTTTATAAAAATGGGGTGAGAAGAATCTTTATGGGTTTTCGGTTCAAACGTCGATATCACAACAAAATCAATTAACACAAAATCGAGGCAAAACAACAAATGAACTTAACCAATAATCCAAGATGAATGGCTTTTTGAAAAAGGTACACCAATCACAATGGACACAAAGGCAAGTTTTATATCTTTAGTTCGAACTTATTATGGTCGCACCCCGCTAGGTAGTGCAATCGCCTTGGTTTTCGTGGTAATCTTTTAAGTTGTTTATTATTAAAGAAAACGACGAATCTTTTGTATTTTTATTATTTGATACATATATAGAAACAAAAGAAAAATATTTTTGTGTTTTATACGCTTTTGGATGTTTTGGGTTTTGGATTTTTAGAAGAAAATATGGATATATATATATATAAAGATGGATGATATAAACAAATGAGTGAGGATTCAAACAACTAATGCTAGACGAAGACAAATAGCACACTCCGGCAATGGCGCCAAAATTTGATGCACAAGAAACTCATTAAGTTCTCTCACGCAAGCGTAAGAAAACTTAAAACAGCTTAAGCACGAAATCAATGAAGATCCGAGGAGTATAGAGTTTCCCGGTCGTTATGTCCCAAATGAGCTATGCAATGATTTATCAAACGCATAAAGTGATCGAGGAGTTTGAACGGAAAAAGGATTTTGATTATGATTATAACTACGGAATAAGCCAACAAATTACAAAGGCTTAAATGCAAATTAAAGAAAGTTAAAAAGATAAAATCTATTAAATAAACGCTATCACTATTTTTACAATGATGTTTTTGTTTTTAGGTTTTTA
This sequence comes from Chrysanthemum lavandulifolium, assembly GCA_022545495.1. Taxonomy (NCBI): domain Eukaryota; kingdom Viridiplantae; phylum Streptophyta; class Magnoliopsida; order Asterales; family Asteraceae; genus Chrysanthemum; species Chrysanthemum lavandulifolium. The sequence goes on from CM040239.1 coordinate 98,713,829, forward strand.
TAAAACTGAAATTAAAATCTACGCGACGTACAAATTAAAAAGTGAAACTAGAGCAATATTAACCCTAAAAATATGAAAATGATGTTTTACAATCCTAATGATAAAAGAAACTTTTTAGAAAAAGAAAACTATTTTTATCACTAATTATCTAATTATTATTAATTAAAAACTATTTTTAACTATTTAATAATTAACTAAAATACAAGAAATGAGGAAACAAAGCTAGAAAAATAAAATTATGAAATGGAAAAGTCTAAAATATCAAACTAGAATTTTCAAAACTATTTTTGTATTTTTCTGATTATTTTTCTATTTTTTATGAATTTTAAACTATTTAAAACTAATTAAATTACTAAAAATTACCAAATAAACTATGAAAAATCTGGAAAATTACTTTTTCACTTCTTATATTTATCTAAACTTAATAAAATTGAAAAATTATTTTTTGAACCTTTTCTCGATTTTTATATTAAAAGCTAATTAAAATTGATTAAAAACTAATTTAAATTAAGAAAAATAGCTAAACAACTTGGAAAAATCTGAAAATTTCAGGAAAAGTCTAAAATGATACTAGGAATCTGAGAAAATTAGAAAACAGGCACTTGTTTGGAGAATTATGAATCGCTTAATCAAGTGCTTATTAATAAGCACTAAAATAAGCTAAATGGAACAAGATAAGCTTCCAACTGATTACCAAAGCCTTATTATGCTACAATAACTCTAATACAACTTGAAACAACAGTTTATAACTACAGATTAGCAACCTAGATCGGATTTGATGTCTATGAGCTTTTCAAGTTAAAACAGATTGATGGCAAGTTTAAGCTTATGCGTGCTTGAAATAAGCTCAAACTTAAAACTATGAATTGGAACTTGTAAAGACCTGGTTGAGAGCAATTGTACCAAAAATCAGCTTATGAAAAGCTCTATTAAACCCTGTGCACAAGCTACAAAGTCTGTGAAAAAGTCAGTATTCACTGACTTTTGGAGCAGGGCACATTTGGCCAGAAAGAGAAGCTTATTTGAAGCTTAAAAAAAATTTGTAAAATCCAACTAAAATGGTGACAAGAAGGAGCACCAGCTGAGCTTTTTGAAATGCCAAGATTCACTGATTAAGACCCAAACATGAACTCAAAACAATTCCTACTAACTGAGCTCAAAACCACTTTTTAGCTATTTCGACTTTTGAAGAAATTGAGAATGTTGACTAAACCGAACTTTGGATCCAATTTTATTAGTGATGATGGTGTAATATGATGTAATAAACTTGTAATGCAAACAAAATTATGGATTTCTAAACACAAAGTAATGGTCTGCTATCCCAAATTTCACAACAAAGAATGATATAGATGATTAAAGGGAAGTTTTGACTTTAGGCCATGCAAACACCAAATCTTTGACTCAATTGAGCTCACTTACACTTAATAAACATGAAGCAATGAAACTTAACTACTGAATTAAGCCAAATGACAGTGAAACAAGAAACCAAACACCCCTTTCTCACACCGATTTGCAACTCGAAACAAATCCAAACACGAACCAACCTATATTATGATCAAACTAACTTATTATCACTAACTTATCGCTATTAGAACAGATTTAAACAAATTTACTCTACAAATACAAATTATGCATAAAGCCTTAATTTTGACTTACAAATATCCAAGCCACAATGGCTAGCAAATTGAGAACCAAGAACCACTACCTAATACAAACCAACCCATTGCTTTCCATTTCAACCCATTTCCAAGCCTCGAATCAACCCATTTCCTTTCTCGCATCCATTTTGTACCCATGTTGACTTTTGTTGACCAAATTTCAAAAGTGAATGAAATTGAACTAGTAAGCTTATGGAAAGCTATTTTAAGCTTGTATGAGCTTATTTGAGATTGAAAATGAGTTGCTAAAGGTTCTAACAACCGAGTTTAAAACTTAAAATTTAAACAAAGGACACATTGTATGGAGATTGAACATAAACCTAAATTAAACCTTGAATCAAGTTACAAAACACTTAAAAGGTTACTTGAGTACAATGAACTTGAAAATACAAATGTAACTCTAATTTAGACTAAGGAATTAAAATTCACATACATTGCTAAAAAATTAAAAGCTAACTCCTTCTTCATGCTTCTCTTGGCCTTTTATACACTCAAGCTCGCTTCTCTCTCTCTGGACAAATCCCAAGAAAAAACAACCATTGGATCACCCAAATTGATCCCGGCCGCTTAAAGAGATTTTGGCGCCAATTTTTGGTTTAACAGCTGGAGGTGGGCAGGGTAGGTATGGGGAGCATTAAATGCTTTCTTGGCTCTTAGTGTTTGGAGGGGGGAGGTATAGGTGATGATGGTGAGGAGGTGGAGTGTGATCAGGTGGTATGCAGGCAATGGAATGATGGTGGTGTTATCACGTGAATGAGAGAGGGAAGGAGATGGGTCAAACGGTTTTGACCGGTATTTTAATAACAGGATGGGTTGGTTTCGGGTTTAAACCGGGTAATGGGTTTGGGCTAGGAGTTGGATTGGGCCAAAGGTGTAAAAAGGTCCATTGGGCTAAGTAATAACACAAGGACTAATTATGCAATTTCCACAAAACAAGGGACCAAAGTCGTAATTTTGCAAAGGTGTTTCGTGGATGAAATTGACAAGTGTTGATATTACAAGGACCAAAATTGCCATTTTCAATTTTTCCAGGGCCATTTCGCCAATTTGCAAACTCAAGGACCAAATTGTAATTTTCTCAAAACTTTTACATTTTTCACCAAAGGACCAAATTTGACAAGTTATGATTTAAAAGGACCTTTGATGATTTTTCTTTGAAATTTTGACTCGTGGACTATTTTTGACAATTTTTGAAACTGGGGACTAAAACCGCAATTTTGCAAATTTGATATGTTTTTCATCCGATTTTGATATTTTGCATTTAAAACACATAAAACACCGATTTGTGATATTTTGATCATTTTGATGTGTTTCGAGTGTTTTCGATGAATTTGCGCTTTATTTTGTACAAAAATGATGAGTATTTACACACTCATCAAAATTATCCCACACTAATAATATACAACAAAACCACCAAAGACTTATAAGAGAAAATAAACGAACAACGTTTAAAGTTAAAACAAAATATATTGTCTTTGCCAAACACTAATGAACACACGAAACACACACAATACTTACCAAAACACACTTCTTTAATAACTAAAATTGAAAATCGAGCGATTGGCACCAAAGGTGAGTCATATTGTGTAATGTCGTCCTTAGTACGATGGCGTGACATTGCAGGTGTAGAAAACAAATGATAATACTCCCGTATTGGACGCTATTAAGCAATTTGTAGTTCAAAATTTGGCTACTTTTTGTTAAACGGGTCATTAATTTAATGCTTTTAGGTTGTTTTAACCAATGCTTGTGATCTTGTTAGACCACGTTTGGTTCGCTATAATTTGATGTAGTATGATATAATTGTAATATGATTACATTCGTAGACTATTTGGTTTGTAGAATGAAGCGGATTGTAGTTCATGTTACATAACATATGTTGTTTGGTTTGTAATGTAAGTGTAATCTAAATCAATTTAGTTAGTCAAAGTAAGATAATTATTATTACATAGCAAACCGAATGAAAAGTCTTGTGTTACATTGTAACACAAAACTTATAATCTAAATTATAGGTATTTATAAATTATTATCGCCTTATTATTTTCAATATTATACTCTCTTCGTCTCAATATTATTCTCCACATTTTTTTGTTTGTCTCAAAATAACTTTCCATGCCTAAATTTAAAAGTTGAAATTGTTTTACCTTACTATCCCTAATCAAAATTATTATTTACAAAGTTAAATAAAATCATTAATTAATAGTCGGATGGTAAAATTGTCGTTTAATAGCTTTTACAAAAATCAAAGCGAGATAAATGCATATTTTTATCTCAGATCTTTTTGTCGGTTGACAATAGTTTTAGGACGGAAGAGTACTTGTTATCTATACTTGTTATTGTGATATTATTAATAATTAAATTACATTATATTTATTTATAATCACTTTTATCAACTTATAAATTATATTAATTGAAATCTTTTATTATTGTTAAACTCAATTATTATTATTATTATTATTATTATTATTATTATTATTATTATTATTATTATTATTATTATTATTATTATTATTATTATTATTATTATTTTATTATAAACATCACTTTATTATAAACTTAAAGACTTAAAAATTTACAAGAAATTAGTGGGTAGCAGAAAAATCAACCTGGCCCCACTCCGAGCAATAACAAAACAATGCAATTAAAATGTAATAATAATAATAATAATAATAATAATAAGATTAACTTCACTATAGCTAAAGTTTACATTATTATTATTATTATTATTATTATTATTATTATTATTATTATTATTATTATTATTATTATTATTATTATTATTATTATTATTATTATTATTATTTTTTATTTTTATATTTTAAATTTTTATATTTTTTATATTATAAGCATCACTTTATTAGAAAATCATAGATAGTTTACAGAAATTAGTAGGGAGCCGAGATACTAACCGGGCCCCACTCCTTTAGCTATAATGCTTAATCCTATTATTATTATTATTATTATTATTATTAATCCTTATTATTATTATTATTATTATTATTATTATTATTATTATTATTATTATTATTATTATTATTATTATTATTATTACATTTTTAGCCAATAAAAAGCATGCGGTTTCTTTAAAATTCGAGTTTCATAATAGTGCGACTACTGCATATTGCAACTTACTAATATTATAATTCTTTTATTATAGTTTCATTCACATATTATAAATTTTTAAAATAATTCTGCAAACCAAACGAGCCTCTAGTTATCGTGCTCTTTCATATGATTGTTCCATTTATTTTTTTAATTTATTTTACTTAAATATAAAATTTTATTTATTTAAAACTTACAAGATATTTGATGATTACACTTAGAGATTAAAGATATTTTTCCAAACTTAAGTACATTCAAACTTTGACTATGAATCAAGTTCAAAGCATAATACTTTTAATTACCCAATAATTAGTTAATTAGTTATAAAAGATAAGATAAGTTTAAATGACATGTTAATTCATGGATTACAATAGATAGTAAAACATCAAATGAGCAAGTAAGAAAAACATACCGAGCAGAGAAATCCATTAATCATTTGCTCCTGCTGCTTGTTGACACAAATTTAATACCTTAAACATTATCTGAAAAACATCCACGTACAAGCATTTCACCTTATTAATGATGAGGATATATTGCATGATTAAATCGTGCAAATGTTGAGTTTCATTGAGGAAAAAGTTGTTAATTGCCATGAAAATCATCAACAAACCAAGTCTTTTTCTTTTTGAGAATTCAGACTTGGTTGTCAGAGACTTTTCTGCAACATAACAAAGAAAAATGTTGGATCCATCAATGGATTGTTTCGAGATCCAAAACTATGAATTCATAGCCCATCTTTTTCCAAATATTCAACAAAACAAGTGGGCAAAAATCTTTTAGTTGAAAGTAAAATACTCAAAAAGATTTGAAAACCGACTAAAGTGGTAGTTGATCTTTACCATGAGTAGATAGAGGAATGATCGAAACAAAGCCGACGAGTAAAATAAACTCTTTTGAATCGCCGTAGTGTGATAAATAGACTCTCATAAGAAAACAATGAGAGAAGAAGCTTAGAGGCGGTTTGTAGACACCAACTTAATTGCCCCATCAGAAAGAACACGTCTAATGCATGCAAGATTTCCATGAAAATCGTCAACAAACCAATTCTTTTTCTTTTGAGAATGCATGTCCGGTTGCAGAGACTTTTGTGCAACATAACACGAAAAACATTGGATCCATAAATGGATGGTTTTGGGATCCAAAACTTTAATTTCATAGCCCATCTTTTCTAAAGATTCAACAAAACAAGTGGGCACAAATCTTTTAGTAGAAAGTAAAATACTCAAAAGATTTGAAACCGACTAAAGTGGCGATTGATCTTTATAATGAGTGGATAAAGGAATAATCAAAACAAAGACACGAGTAAAATAAACATTTTCAAATCTTCATAGTTTAAGAAAGAGACTCTCATAATAAAACAGTGATAGAAGAAACCTAGATGTGGTTTGTAGACACCAACTTAGTTGCCCCAATCGTAATGGACACGTCTAATGCATGTCGATTTCCATGAAAATCGTCAATGCACCAATTCTTTTTATTTTTGAGAATGCGATATGGTTTTCACAGACTTTTGTGCAACATAACACAAACAAATATTAGATCCATAAATGGATGGTTTCGGGATCTAAAATTCTGAATTCATAGCCCATCTTTTTCCAAAGATTCAACAAAACAAGTGGGCACGAATCTTTTAGTAGAAAGTAAAATACTCAAAAAGATTTGAAAACCGATTAAAGTGGCAGTTGATCTTTATCATGAGCGGATAGAGGAATGATCGAAACAAAGACACGAGTAAAATATACTTTTTCAAATCGTCATAGTTTGATAAATAGACTCTCATAAGAAAACACTGTATGAAGAAGCTTAGAGGTGGTTTGTAGACACCAAATTAATTGCACGGTTTGTAGACACCAACTTAATTGCTCCACTATAATGGACACGTCTAATGCATGTCCTTAAAGCAATCGTTGACTAACTACTTTATCCAGTAATTGATAGACTGGATAGGTGAATTGTGATTTTTTGGATAGGGTGCGAACCAAGAATAATTTAACGTCCACGATGTTTTTATTACGCTTTTGTTGGTCTTTAGTAAAAGTCTATCTTGACGTTTGTATGTGCAAATTGTCTTTGTATTGTAGTCATGCTCGGTATAAAACAAATAAAGAACCACGCTAAGTGAATCGACGCAAATAAAAATACATTAATTGACCATGAGCGTCATATAAATAGTATAGATAGCGAATCACTTACGTATTTTTCGGTTTATTATAGAAAGCCGACAAAAGAATATAACGTAGATAAAGATCGCTTATAAAGACATTAATTGAACAAAAACATTATTCATCTAACGACCTTCAAGGCTTCAAATATATAGAGTTTCCATCTCCGTGTTAAATCATTCAAATACTAATCCATCGCGTAGCTAACGACCTTCCATTTACGAGTGGCTATTTCGGTACCACCCGATTAAAAGGCGGTACAAACAGACCTCGATGGTCACGCTAGCTTTCCAAACGAGCGACTTTACATGATTTGAGTCTGCGATAACTCATTAAAAAATCAAAACTTTTAAAACCATGATTAATTTTCTCTTTCTAAACTACTATACTTTTACTAGTATACTAGCACAAGTAACAAAAGGAAAAATATCAAATTAAATCTATAAATTAAGCAAGTAATAAATAATAATACACGTGTGCTAAAGTATTCCTCTAATTTTCAATTACAAGTTTCCAACCTCACTTTCCCCAATTCAAACAAAAGAAAAAATAAAGGACCCAAAAGCTAAACCCCAGTTTCATTTCATGTCCTTTTTTTAATAAAAATAAAAAACAATAATTTCCCAATCTATAAAAACGTAAGAACCACTTTGTTTTAACATAAAAAAACCCAAACACAAAAAACACACACACACACTCATCTTTTACTACTTCACCGATTTCATAAAATCAATCTGTAAGTCCTCAAAATCTCATTTTGTTTCAATTTCTCGCGATAAATTCAGTTCCTTAATCAAAACCCTAGATATCAAATCAAAACGATGTATATAAGAACTAATTGATGGTTTAATATATATGTTTGTTGTTAATTCTGTTATATAGATATATAGATAATATATATATAGTGTTAGTGTTGGTTGTTGGTGATAATTAGGGCTTGTAAGTGAAATGTTGGGTAAGGAGGATGAGGTTGTTCAGGAGGGTAGTGTTGGTGGTGGTAATGGTAGTGTTGTGGTGGTAGGTAGTGTGGGTGGTGTTGGTTCGGTTTCGGGGGTAGGAAAGTGTATTGGCGGTCGGCTTCGTGGTCTTCGTCCCACGTGCCGTTGCCGCCGTTAGTTCGGAGAAAGAAGGTGTAGGTGGTAGTGGTAGGAGGCCGGTGGCGTTAACGCCTAGGTCTAATAGTAAAGGACGGTCGTTTTGCCTCCGTTGAATATTGCTAGGAGGAGTTTAGATGAGTGGCCGAGAGCTGGGTCGGATGATGTTGGTGAGTGGCCTAGTACGCCTTGTGGGAGGGATTTGAATAATGGGGAGAGGTTGAAGCTTGATTTGTCGGCGATTCAAAGGGTTCCGGATAAGAATGGGGGGTTAGTGAAAAGGGATAGGATTGCGTCTTTTGATAAGAAGTGTTCCAAAGTTGCGGAGCATATTTTTTTAGGGGGCGATTCGGTTGCGAGAGATAAGGGTATACTTAAGCAGCATAAGATTAGTCATGTTTTGAATTGTGTAGGGTTTGTTTGTCCGGAGTATTTTAAGGGGAATTTTGTTTATAGGACTTTGTGGTTGCAAGATAGTCCTTCCGAGGATATTACTAGTATATTGTATGATGTTTTTGATTACTTTGAAGATGTTAGGGAACAAGGTGGGAGAGTGTTTGTACATTGTTGTCAAGGGGTGTCTCGGTCAACTTCGTTGGTGATAGCGTATCGTATGTGGCGTGAAGGTCAAAGCTTTGATGACGCGTTTCAATTTGTAAAGGCGGCTCGTGAGATTGCTGACCCGAATATGGGATTTGCTTGTCAGTTGTTGCAATGTCAGAAACGTGTTCACGCGTTTCCTTTAAGTCCTAGTTCGTTACTTAGGTTGTATAGAATTGCTCCACACTCGTCATACGATCCATTACATCTTGTTCCAAAAATGTTAAATGTACCTTCTCCGGGTGCACTTGATTCTAGAGGTGCATTTATTATGCATGTACCTTCAACGATCTTTATATGGGTTGGTAAGAAATGTGAATCTTTAATTGAAAGAGATGCGAGGGGGGCAGTTTGTCAGATTGTTAGGTATGAAAAAGTTCAGGGACCAATCGTGGTAGTTAAAGAAGGGGAAGAACCGACGTACTTTTGGGATGCTTTTTCGAGTCTTTTGCCTTTAATGGACAAATCAGGCAATGCAATGGATATTGCTAAATTTTCAAATGTTAACCCGGGTGAGAGGATAGTTGACTCGTATAGTATTGACTTTGAGATTATTCATAAAGCCAGCGCTGGTGGTTTGTGCCTCCATTTGGATCGTCTGAGACCGATCACGAAACGCATCTTCCTGTTAGAGAAAGCAGTTGGAGTGTATTGAGGCGTAAATTTGCAGTCGGAAACATGAAGGAATTTGTTTTAGCTTCTAAGTCTTCCCGTCTAGAGTATACCCTGATTCATTGTTTTAGGTGCAGATAATAATTCTAATTCTAACTTTTCATCGAAACCAGTAGCTCGCTCTTCAACATCTTCATTAATTTCATCGTCATCATTGTCACCGTCGTTTCATCGGCTTCATCTCCGATTCCATGTCTTCTGATTCTAGCATTAGTTCCAAATGTTACTCAGATTCTCCAGCCGCATCCCTTCAGTAACATCATACACCCATGCTTTCTCTTGACTTTGTCTACTTTGTCGAATTTATCACTTGTTCCTACTAAACTGTCTCCTCATTCCATATCTAAAAGTTCAGATTTTATCGATGTCAATTTTACTTCAAAGTCTTGTTCACAGTCGGTCTTATCTCCCTCTAAAAGTCTTCACTTTCCATTGCTGAACGCAGAGGTGGTACTCCTAAAAGTCTTAAACTACCAATCCCGAGTGACGAATCAGAGTGTCAAGATGACGCTGAATCTAATGGAGATATTGTATTAGAAGTTAAATTAAAGGGACTAAATAAAGAATCTCGTATTCAGGATTTATGTCCAAACAGTGAAGGAGATGGGATTGACCGTGACGAAACATGTAAAGCGACACAAGGAAATCGGTCTTCAAAGAGGAAAGAGAGTGAATCTGCACATCACAATGTGAAGCAACAAGTAGTGGTACTTGAGTGGCCTAGTTTGGAGAGCGTTACGAAATTTAGTGCTGGTGATATGGATTCTAGTCGAATGTATATATTTGTCGTCTCTAGTTCTATTTCAGTAAAGAATGGGGATTCTGTTGTGTATTTATGGGTGGGAAAAGCTTTCAGGCATGATTGCAGGAATCTCCTTGAGACAAATAAAAGGCGTGCTGACTTACCAGATTTTGCGGTGAAGGAAGTTACTAATAAGGTTGTCTCCCAAATGGGCTTGTCAAAGGAAACTCGCGTTAAGGTAAAATATCTATTAAGGTTTTACTGTTATGTTTTGCGTTATGTAGGTTTATGTCTTATGTTGAATTGCCACAATTATAATATAGGGGCCTGATTTATTTTAACTTAAGAATTATGTACATCTTAAAGTAGTTACTGTATCCGTCCTGCTTATTGACTTTACACGTAGTTAAAGAAGATTATTGACTATTGGTCAAATGACAAAAGTGCCCTTTAACATGACATCAAAGTAGACCAAAATGGAAAGATTGATTGTTGATTGATTATGGTTAATAAGTCACTAAATAATTTACCAAAAGGCATTATAATTTCCATGAGACATCCTAAATGATTTTGTTGCAATCTCTATGGAGGAAACAGAGTATGTTAGGTAATCAGGTTTTACCATCTATGCTATAGTATGATCCATCTTATTTGTTAATGGTTAAGTATAGATTTCTAAGTGGTGCCCTAGATGCTATGTGCTTCCTTTATGTACTAAATATATCTGCAACATGGATATACATATGGTATAGGATTTATTTATTTATTTATTTATTTTTATTTATTTATTTATTTATTTTTATTTTTATAAATTCAGTCAGTGTTTTCTATAATATTATTCATTCTTAAATATCAAATTTGTTTAGTTGAGCCATTTGTTGCAAGTGTCTTTAACTTGATCATACAGCAAGCATGTTTACTATATATTGCTCACAACAAGGTATTTATGGTTAAGGTCTATGTAGCCGACTAGCCGTGACTCATAAAATGGATTGTCCCTAAATTCTAAATGCATGAATATATTCCATATAAGTTTCATCAAAAGCTTTTTTATCCCTTGCTCTTCATGGTACATTCTTTATTTGCATGATGCTACAATGTTACATGTTACGCAATAATGTTATACTGTATTATGGAGTACTTTTTATTTGGGAAGCCTTTTGTATCAATTCCTCTTGACAATTGTCTTCATATTTGCATGACGTTACATGTAATGCAATAATGCTATACTCCTTTTTTGCATGGCGCTAATTATAGTGCATTAAATACTTCCCTATACGTTGCAAGTAAGCCATTGTTGTTGGGAAGTTGTGTCTATAGAAATTAAACACCCTTTGCAGAATGAGAAATTCTGAACGAAAAGGGCACAGTATGATCGTTCTTTCTTTCCCATTAACATGTCTAAAGTTCATGTAAAATTATAGCATATTACTTTTATGTAGCTTGTTCTTTTTCCATTTTCTCAAGAATACGGTTGGTCTATTGTAGCCAGCTGCTTATTGTTGGTTTCTGTGATCATTTTTCTAATTTTCTTTTTCATTTGAATAATACGAGCAGGTTGTGAAGCAAGACGAAGAGCCTTCAGATTTCGTTGCTATACTGAGTTCTTTGTAGCTCTGGTGTAGGTGTCGGATGTGGACATGTGGTGCAGTCTTTTTAACTCCCCTGTTTTTCATTTCTTCAGCTTCAACACATTCCAGATAAAGATGCTAGATAAAATGTTAAGGTACTGTGGCAATACCATGTTGTTTTCTTTCAGTAATGATCTTGTATCCTTGCGCTATGAATTGGCTAATTTAAAGTTATATGTTTGGACCTGTTACCCAACTCAAACCTGCTCGCCCTGCCCATTTTGCCACCTTTACCCGTAACAATCTTGAACCCTTTAAAGTTTTCTCTTTAAAATAAAATAAAGAAAGATATAATCTTTAAGGTATACAGGTCACGATCGTTGGCACCTCTATAAGAACGGTTACTAGATGGTGACATGCTGAAAATGCCATTTTAAGTTCAATACTTGCTAACAAACCATATTTGTCCGGTAACCTTTCTTTTAGGGCGACAATTAAAAAACTTATAATGGTTAATGGTAGAACTTAGAAACATACAGTTATGCTTGCTGCCCTATAAAGCACAGGATCATACTGCTTCCACAACTTAATGAGACCAAGTTTGGCTTTGGACCTATTTGTGTATTCAATAGAATATTTTACTATGCTGTCCAGAATCAAAACTTTATGTTTGAAAATGAAGTGCCGTTGTTGCATTATGTAGATCTTAGGGACCATTGGACCAAAAATAGTGAATGGTTTTGACCCGTTCTCACATCAGCTACATTATTTACTTTACCCAAATCAAGCAATTCATTTTAGTATAACTGTACATAAATATAACTGCATTCTTAAAAGGTTTATATGTACTTGTGTTTTGCAGAATATATCAAGGCTTCAGTTGCAACTGGCAGACCATTTTGTATGCATAATGATCTTCTGTTTTCTAACTTTGACAAATTGGCTGTATATCTCTTTTTAAATAGTTTGCTATATAACTCTAATTTAAATTTATGAAATAGATTTACTGAAGATATGCTGCTCAGGCCTTATAAGTAATGCTTTTAGACAGATTACAATTGCTTAATATAGGTTATTGTGTAGTTTATAAATTAGGCTATTTTTTGTTAATGGTCTCCCTTGGCTTCGTCCTCAATGACCATTTATAGAGGTGGCAACCTGGAAGTCTCCAGGTTGGATATGTTTGGGTTTTTGACCATAAACACATTTTGTTCAATCTTTATTACTAGTCATAACTGTCGAATACGATTTTAGAAAACTATATCATTTCAAAAACCATCCAAGCCTTTTCACTTGTTGACCTGTCTCTTTTTAAGCAAATTGTAATTAATTTACTTATTTGTTACGGGATAGAAGACGTATAACCTGAAATATTCATATAGAATTTGGTCAATTTTATTTACCTTTAAAGAAAATATATCATTCAATATATTATGGGTGATACATGTTATTATACTTTTCAAGCTTGTACAGTATTTGTCCTAAACAATTTCGACATGTTCTTCGGCATCAAGGAATACACGAGTTATAACATTCTTGCATTCCAGTGAGGCCTTGAGTAGCTTTAAAGAAAATATATCATTCAATATATTATGGGTGATACATGTTATTACACTTGTCAAGCTTGTACAGTATTTGTCCTAAACAATTTCGACATGGTCTTTGGCATCAAGGAATACACTAGTCAGTACATTCTTGCATTCCAGTGAGGCCTTGAGTAGCTTTAAACCCTGCAAATAAAATTTTGATTTAGTGCCTCAATTCATGGTTATTCTGAAACATTTTCTATATGAGCATTGATACATATGACATGTTCGGAGACATTTATCATTTTCCTTTCTATATTCATGTGACATGTTAGAGACATGAAAGTACCTCTTCCATCCCAAAATGGACTTCTTTTCTGCAAGATCACAAACATCTTTAATACTCAACTTGTTAAGCAAAGCTATTGTGGAGATGGTAGACATGGGTTTCACAGCCAAATCATCCATAACCATATAAGTCACCACCCCCTTCACAAACCCAACTTCCTCAGCAGCTTTTGCAGCCATCTTAGCCTCTTCCGTAGTAACATAGGTCATCTCATCCGACATTAAACTCCGACAGTTAGGACACACGGTATTTTGCTCACTTGAAATGTTTTTGCAGCGGTTAAAGCATTTATAAAATTTTCTTTCTGCGGGTGGAAGTTCTTTGGGAATCAAAAGCAGATCTTGGTCAAGAACATAAGTTGATGATTTTGGGTTCAGGATGGTTTCTTTGGTCTTGTTTTGTAGTATATACATGTCGTTTAGGTTCTCGATGCTTTGATAAAGATCTCCTAGGCAGCCTGATAAGGGCTCTTTTGCTAAGAGTTTGGTGATAGCACCGATAGGTAATGTGAGCATGTAAAAAAGAAAGTCGACAAAGTCTTTGTTTGCTTCTGCAAACACGACTTTGCGATCTCGTTTATTTACCAAAAGCTTCAAGCTCATTTTGGAATTTGTCATTGTTAGAGGTTAGAGGTGTCGATTTCTATAGATGATTTTTACAATCGATTTTTAAACGGTGAAATATAGGATGGGAGTTGTGGGGAGAAATATCGAGTCTTGACTAATGAAAGAAAGTTATGCTTTTCTTTTGGTCACACAGCTCCAGTTATGCAAAGAATATATGCTTTTCTTTTTTGTTTCAAGTATCCTTCTATCTTTTTCTGTTTTGCTTTCTTTCTTTCTTATATAAAAATAGGAAACCATGTCTTGTTTTCTATCTGAGTAATACTTACGATGATCCATAAGTTAAACAAACTTAAGAGATAATAAATGCTAAAAGAGTTCAATTATTTAACTGTTTTAATTCAGATGCTAAAGTTACTTCTTACGATAGGGATCATCTATCAAAAGAAGTGTGTAATTCAAGATTAACGGGCGGTTTGTTGGAGGTTTAAGAGGCGGTGAACAATAATTATAATGACTAGGCGGACCAGCCTAGCACATTGGCAGCTGATTCTGCAGCAGACGATTAACGATATCGCGATATTATGGCGAGTGTTTGTATAACGTTCAAAATATAATATGAAAAGATCGATATGTAATTCAAACGATTGTAACGTCGACGGGTGAATTAAATTGTGTATTAATTTTATGTGTTCAATAGTGTTTTCTATTTGTTTTATGTTTTGGGCGATGGATTTCATATTTTTGTTTGAAAGTTTAATTAGATTGTACGTTGTGATTAAATAGTTGTATATTTTGGTGAAGGGTGAATTAAATTGTGTATTAATTGTATGTGTTCAATGGTGTTTTTTTAGTTTTATGTGTGCTTCAAATACTTGAAAATGATGCTTCTTTACTTGTATTTGCTTAAAATTTTATTTAAAAAAGTCTTAAAAAATTAATAGGAAGGAAGTGTCAACATGATTTATAAGTATTATAGATATCACAAATAAATGAATTTAGCAAACTTAATTCAGGAAATTAAAAATAAGAATAAATAACAAAATATTTTGGAAATGAAATATTTAAATATCAAATACAAAATTATTATTTCTAATCTAGAGTTGATACTCAATGAATTCCATAAAATTAAATAAGGGGTATATATTCCTGTTCTTGATACGCAATCTATAGTATAAATAACAAATAAACAATAATTTAAGATCGTTTGAAACAAAAGATTATTTATATATCGAGGATCGTCTCACCATCCATTTTATTTAATCTAATGGATGAGATTAATCACAACATTTTAAAAACCACTTTCATCATCTTTTTTAAATATTAATAACTTTCAAACCGTTAATCATTAAGCGGAAAAAAAAATATCATCGTTGACGACGTTTAATTATCTTTCTATAAATAGGCACTTTGATATACTTTCGACAAAAAAGAAAATTTCGTATTTTCACTTTTTTAAGGTTTTTTGTTTTTACGTTCTTTGAAATTTGCGTTAAAAAATCATATATGATAAAACACTAATTTGAATATCACATGTGATATTAGTGTTATATCATATATGATATGTAATATCACATGTGATATTAGTGTAATATCACATGTAATATCACATATGATATTAGTGTAATATCACATGTGATATCACATAACATATATGATTTTTTCACGCAATTTCAAGTAACGTAAAAAGGCGAAAAAAGGTGAAAAATTGAAATTTTTCTTTTTCAAAAGTATATCAAAGTCTTGCGTCTATGAAAGATAATTAAATCTTCATGACGATGTAAATATTTTCTTAACGATTAACGGTTTAAGAGATATTTAAATTATAAAATAGGTGAAATAATAAAATCTTTTAATCTCATCCATTGATTTATTTTTAGATGGATGGTGGAGATGAGTCGCAGTATGTAAGAAAAGTTTGGTATGTAAAATAAGCTCTCATCATAAACAAATTGATGAGGAGGTTATTTCATCCAAACTTTCTCTCATCATACGAGGACTCATCTCCACCATCCATTTAAAAGAAATCAATGTCTGAGATTAAGCGTTTTATTATTTCACATATTTTTATAATTTAAATACTCCTCCGTCTCAAAATTATTGTGGGACAAGAATCACAAAGTTTAATAAAAGTGGGACCCTATAAATCTCAACCACTCAAATGGAATATTCCTCAATTATATTCTCTTTTTCTTACTAAATATGGAAGGTGGACAATTAATTTGAGACATCCATAAAAAAAATGTGGACAATAAATATGAGGCGGAGGAGTATCTCTTAAGCAGTTAATCGTTAAGCGAAAATATTTACACCGTCGCGACGAAGCGTTTAATTATCTTTCTATAGATGGGCACTTTGATATCGTTCGAAAAAAGAAAGAAATTCGTTTTTTTCACGTTTTTCGTATTTTTTCGTTTTTCGTTCACGAAATTTGCGTGAAAAGATCATATATGATAAAACACTAAGTTGAATATCACATATCATATATGATTTAACAATAATATCACATGTGATATTCAAATTAGTGTTTTATCATATGTGATTTTTAATGCAAATTTGAGTAACGTAAAAAGCGAAAAACTTTAAAAAACCGTGAAAATACGAAAAATTTTTTGTCGAAGTATATCAAAGTGTCTATCTATAGAAAGATAATTAAATGCTCGTCGTAATGATATATTTTTTTCGCTTAACGATTCTGGTTTGAAAGATATTAATATTTGAAAAAAATGATGAAAGTGGGTTTTAAATTGTTGGGATTAATCTCATCCATTAGATCAAATAAAAATGAATGGTGGAGATTGATCCCTTGATATATAAAGAATCTTTGTCGCTCAAATGATCTTAAATCTTTATATTTTTCGTAAACATAAATATCAATATGGCTTCAAAATTTTTAAAAGGAAAAGTTATTATATACCTAAATTAACTTTCTTACTCTTACATTTCTTCATTACCTAAAAGAGGGTAATAACCCATTACTCACCAAATTAAGAGCATTGAAAATTGATACTCACTTAACTTCTTTTTTACCCCACGATCCATTCATAAATTCAATGTTACAAAAATCGCGAATCGGTAGTCGGGCGATCGACTCTCTTGTAACTTGTAATCGGTCTAGGTGGATTAATCGGATTGACATTTTCCAATTTTGGGTATTTCAGTGAGTTTTGGGTGTTTAACACTATATTTTCACAAATCGAAGGGTTTGTGACCCAATAGCACCTAGCGGCGATTAATCGGCCTTGTAGACTCTTTTGCAACACTTAGTGACCCAGTAGCACCTAGCCGGCGATTAATCGATCTTGTAAACCTTTTTTTTTGCAACACTACCTAAATTCTAGTTCAAGGTTTCTCCATAGGGTAGTTGCATGCGTTTTCTGAATCATGTGGACAAAACATGCAATTTATGCATTTTCTGAACCATGTGGACGAAACATGCAATTTGCCAAACCACAAGTACGATTTTTGCAATTTGCTCTTTATAATATTGCAAATAATAAATGTCCTTAAAGTATAGGTATTTTAAAAGTTTAGTTCCTGGTTTAGTCCTTTTTTAATTTGTTTCATAATTTTTAATTCCTTTTTTATTTTACCTTTGGTGTAATATGTATATTTATGTGATTTTATATTTAATATAAAAAGTATTTGTTTACAAAAAATGAAGAGAAAAAACAAGGACTCATTTGGTGCCTATAAATATTTTTGTTTGTGTTTTTTTTTAACGGCAAATTTATTAAACAACTAGCAAGGAGCTAGAATTAAACAATTACAAGAAATGGGTTTTTGAGCTAATCGATCCATTTGAACGAGGCTTTGCATCTAAACTTACACCAATAGAATGAATTAGAAACAATATCATCAAAATCCTTGCGTGAAGGAGAATCTTTCTCAAACACAACCTTGTTGCGAAATATAATACTTGATGCAAAATATATGAATGCGTTAGGTTTTAAATGTATTTTCATTGGTATAACTTTTATTAAATATTACATAACACAAACAAAAATATTTAAGGACAAAAAAAAATAAAAAAAATAAAATAAAAATCAAAATCAAAACTTCAAAAATCAAAACTTAATAATTAATATGAGACGGAGGTAGTATATGATAGAAGCTAATGTGACAATGCTTATAACCGGCTCCTATACCTAATAACACCTAGCACTCTAAATTGTATGTGGAGAGGAAATTAAGGATGTGTTTGGTATGCTTAATGGAATCACTGTATGTATAAGTTTGAGAATAAAGAGGAATAGAAATGAGTGTAACTGTTTCAAATTAGTTGTTAGTTTTATATAATGTGGGTTTGAATATCCAAAATTTATAAACTAAAAAAACCATAAATTATTATTGATGGACCCATCAAAATTAATAAAATACGTTTGAGTATTGAATTGATTCAAACATTCTGACAATGAAAATGACATATGTGATGGGCCCTTTAAACTTTACTAGTATATTATAGATCAAAATATGAAGAAGTTTATGAATACCTCTCAAATTAAACCGGTATGTGGATACCCATTTCTCAAGGGTTTTCATAGACATATACCCATACCTACTAATACCAAATATCTTTTATGACATTCAAATCCATAGACTCATATCTACACCTATATACCAAACGCATCCCGAATGTGATAATGGGGTACATATAGCTATCACTTAAAGCGGATACAAAACTTAATATACTTTCAAATTTTAGCAATTTTAAAAGTTTTTATGGACGAGGGGATAAGAAGGTAGAAAAGACAAAAATGACTCATGAACTTATAAAAATACATTTTTCATAGGTCCTTGAGTCATTTTGTGTGTGTCCCTGGATCTTTTTTTACAGTATTTTTGCCTTTTTATCATGTGGCCTTACTACACAAGATTAAAAAAATCCATTTTTAAATAGAAAATTAGAAAATAAAAACAACATAAAAACTCACATTATAGCCTCGCGTCGAAGTTATAACGCCGGAGAAAGTTAAACTTGTTACGACGGTACCACATCATAGCGTGTCAACATCAGTAATAACACACTCGTGTTGGATCTTTTAGTGACAACATTCAAAGTCAATTAAATGCTCATATTGAAACTTATTATCATCTTAATCATGATTACGATATTATCATATTCTAAGAGCATCAGGTGTAATAAGGGTAGATGGTGTGGTTGAGGTTTTTCCCTCATCACATCGCCTTCACGCCAACTTTTCACTCTTTTAAATATTTTCCTCAATCATTCATAAAGACATTCTCTTGATTTTATTTTTGTTATTTAAAATACCCCAAAATACAAATACTCACTCATAATATATATATATATATATATATATATATCTCTATATATATATATATATATCTATATATATATATATCTCTCTATATATCTCTCTCTATCTCTCTCTATATATCTATATATATATATATATATATATATATATATATATATATATATATATATATATATATATATATATATATATATATATATATATATATATATATATATATATATATATATATATATATATATATATATATATATATATATATATATATATATATATATATATATATATATATATATATATATATATATATATATATATATATATATATATATATATATATATATATATATATATATATATATATATATATATATATATATATATATATATATATATATATATATATATATGGGACTCAAGTCCCGTGATGCAAAGAAAAAGTGTGTTTTCCGAATAGTGGGTATGGTGGTCCCATGAGGAAAGGTAGATATAGATGTTTCTTTTGGGTTTCTCGAGCCACACCTTCCCACTAACACGTTAACACCAAAAGTGCTATCACATCACCACCACTCACTATCCTCACTTTTAATACCAACAAGCAAAAATATCCCTTCACTAATAACATCCATAAAACACCATTTTGAGACTCGCTATTTTGTTTTATTTTTTATTTTTTAAACAAACTAAATTTCATTTAAAAATAAAATACTAAACATAAAAAAACATACGAAACTAACAAAAACGTACGGAAAAGAAAAAAAAAAACAATGATATGAAACTAAAAAAAAATGACAATAACTAATTCTGTTGATTTTATTATTGTGATTGTCAATATTTCTTCATTATTTAACCTTTTTGCAGGTTGAAGTCCGTTGGCAAAAGGGGGTCGATTGGAGTATTGAGAAACTTCAATTATTCTATTTTTAGTATGCCCTCGTCTTTATTCCTCGACGCCTCGTATGCCATCACTGCGGCCTCCGGTTTGATTCGAAACTTATTTTGCATAAAATCACCAATTCAAACGGGTTACTTCCCGCAGTGCTCGGTGAGGTTTCAGATTTGATTTTTTTAGGCACGTGGTTTGCGAGGGGACGAGGTCTCGCTTCATCTCCAGAAAACTCCTCATGTCCGATGATATCAATCGGATCAACGGGCTCGGGCGTCCCATTTGGCGTGTTTTTTCATGATATCCCACGCGTCTTCTTGAGCAAACGGTATTCCTCCTTTAACCTCTTGACGATATGCGTTCCTAACACGGTTCATAGAATCAAGCTCATTTTCTCCACTGCGACCACCGATACGTTGTAAACTTGTAAACGTTTAAAGATTGTGTTGAACTTTCGGCAATTATGGTTTAAGTGTATGTCACTTACTCGTCAACATGTCCTTGAAAATTACTTTTGTTGAACTCGTAGACAACCTTATACCAAAACGAATCGTTGTTTTGATCTGCTTCGACGTTGTTATCCTCAGAAACGGCAACGTTGCACGAGGCTAATAACCTTTTCTCCAACGTTAACCAACGAGGAGTACAAGTTAAGGTTTCGGTTTGGGGTTCGTTTTGAGTTCTGGGTTTCGGATCTTTTGTTAGTTTTGCCATGCGTTTTCCTTTTCATTTGAACTTTTGGGTTTCGATTTTGGTTGTTGGTTGTGTCATGTATGGTGGTGGTTGTGGTTGTGATACATTTTATTATAGATTTTGTAATTGTTGGTTAACCATTTGTTGTTGTTGAAATAATTGTTGTTAATGATAAAGTTTTTCCGGTGTGTAAGGCGTCATTTGATATTGGCTACCGAATTCGGGAAAGTGAGAATGTGATGATATTGATTGTTCGGATGAAGGTGTCAGTGGGTTGACGGAGATGACGAGTTGGGTTGCGATATGTTGAGGAGGTTGTTGAAGAACTCGTTATTGTATTGAGACATTTTCGATTTTGTATGTGAAAATGTAAAAATTATATAATGGAAGTAAAGTGTTTGTGTATGGTTTAACATACACAAACACTTTACTTCCACCTAATGCCATTGAAAACCATGATTCGCCAGTATGATAACATACCTAATACTCTAATAAGAAACACTAGTTTATTACCCTCGCATATATAAAAGTATATGTAGTAAGATCAATTTAGATTATTAAAAAAAAAAAAAAAAAAAAAACTTTTAAGTTCTGTATATACTTTGTTGATGTGGGTATAGTTGTGGAATTCAAACTTGGGTGAAATTCTTAATTCAACAAAAAAGAAATTAAAGGACCTGCAGTTTTACACTTGTATTTATAAAAATAGATTTGGTATACAATGCTTATTGTGAGCAATGGTTAAAACACGTTAAATAACGTATTCTTTTCATATTTAAAGTATTTGTATATTTATTGTATAATAAAATGAACATACAATTTTTTTTAATTTAATAAAACCCAAGTTACCTTTTATATTTATTTAACTATTGCTCGATCCCTTTATAAAAAAATACTGTAAATTCATTGAGTAATATCAAATCCAAAAATATATAAAGTGGCTTAATAATAGTACTTGCGTATATTTTGATTATTTTCCTTAAAAAGCGAAATTTCTTCATTTTTGACTCGGTTAGATAATCCATTGGCGAATCAAATTATTGAACAAGTTACTAATTCTCGCCCGTTTTTCCATCATTTTCATACTAAATGTATCTTTTCATCACAGAAAAGTCGATCAGTGGAACATGAACCGAAATTTAACAAAAGTTTAACAAATCGTTTGTGAATAATCCTGGTTGGAAATTCGATTATACTCATTTATTATATGAACAAACAAAACACAATAACACAAACAATTAAAATTATTACTCGAACATATATTGTGAATGTTTGATAATATGTTCGTTCATGTATTTTATGTTTGCTAAAGTTTATCTATGCTCACTGACTCATGTATGAATTTGAGTTCTAGTGGGGTAAATGTTGCAAGTTTACAACAAGATGACGCTGAAGATCGTGTCATGTAAGAAAATTATTGTTAGACATGGACACCTCAAAGTTAATCATATGCAAATTTAACTTGAATTCAGAAAACTACAAATTTATAGAAATAATTATAGGCCAACATGGAATAAATCAAGACTCTCTCACACCTTTGGATTACTCATAGAAGCAAAAACATCCGGTTGAATTGGCTTGAATAGATCAACACCCCTAGAGTGGCTTGCACCATTTAATTGTATCAATTTTTCGTTGTAACTTTGTTCTAGCTTCTTGCTAGATTTTTAATGCAAATCGCCGTTCAAAATAAAAATTATAGGCCAACATACTTGCATCAACCACTAGAAATCAAAGGAGGTTTGTGGAGATTACAATAACACATATTAGTCACTGGACTTTAGGATAATACTGAGTTTCTCTAGTGATACAAAAAGAACTCATTAGGTGTTTCTTGACAAAGGCTTACCATACCTTTTAGACGTCTTCTAGATCTTCATCATTGGTAGCAAGGAAAACATTTGTGAGCACTGTCTTAGAGCCCAAAGCATGCCTCAATATTTCCAAGCCCTACAGCATCATCACATGATTTAGTACCCGATCACGTGTCTCAAATAAATCAAGTGTTTGACTAATTAGGATGCCAAAAAATTACTGTTGAATGAAACATTAACATAATAACATATTAGACTGACATGTATTATGCATATGAATTGGATAATTGCGATAACTTTTGCATGTACGGAATTTTGATTTGAATCAGTTAGATAAAGCACGAAGGTATCAATCGTTCAAGTTTATTGGATTTTATAAGTCCAAATGCTTGTATATCTAAAGTTATTTACAGACTTTATGTATGTATTATTAAGTAGTATATTTACAGACATATTATATCAACCAATAAGGTTGATATACAAGGATTGATGACCTGTCAAATGTGGCAGTTAATATAGGTATTATGGGTAAAACGGTTTATGGCAGTTATCATTGAAGAGGTGTGTCTTTTGGACAAAAGTAACCATCGCAACCCTTCATGCGCCTGTCCATAAACTATATAAACCTTTGTATCTTACAGATATTATATCAATCAATATTACAGTTTATAACTTTATATTACTTGTTTCTTTCCCTCCAAAACTTGTGTACATTTCGTTTCTTTCCCTGCATATACAACTTCATTCACCAAACTCACTGCAACATGGTTAACACAAATTACTTCATAGAAAACAAATGGACTACACCCAACCAGAGGTCTGTTGGCCATTATAACAAAGTTTGCCTTCAGAAGATAGAATTGAATGAAATGATTTCATATTCAAATTGATAAAAACAATCATGGAAATATTCTGAATCTATGGAAGTCTTCCTTCATATAACTTAACTAGAAGGGTACCCGCGCAATGCGTCGGCAGGTACCCGATGACTATTTTGTAGCGAACAAATGTTTTGAGGTGGTGATGTGATGAGATGGTGGTGACAGTGACGGGGATAAGTATAGTTATATGTGTTTGCTTACCCGCTAGTGAATTCGCTTCACAACACTTCAAATGTATATGTGTTAGTTGTAAGTGTTTGTTTGGGTTACCCGTAACTTTCACGCGACATCATTATTCCGCATATAAAATACCCTCGCAATCTCTTACGCGTCAAACACTCCCCAAAAGTATATGATTTTGACGAATCAAGATTATATTTATTGGAGACGAATCAAGATTATATTTATTGGAATAAATGAAATAAAGGTTAAAGTTGTAAAAATTTGATTTAAAATAAAATAAAACCACTAAAAATATAAAAACTAAAACTCATAAAAATATATTAAAATGGATGTTGAATTAAAGAACATAAAATTTTAGAAAATATGGTGAAATTAGATTATAATATAAATAAGTAGACAAAAGATATTTTAATTTGAAAATAAAGATGAATTTTTAGTTGAGAAGTGACACATGTCATTTTATAATTGAGCTCCTTATCTTAATTTTGATGGTTAGAAGTTAGGCTTGGAGTTTGTTAGAAGTTAAACTTTGGAGTTTGTTAAGAAGTGACACATGTCATTTCATGATTGGAGCTCCTTATCTTAATTTTACATGCATTATAATATATCTTTCCATAATAAGCAAGTAAAAAAGTCTGAATTTTTAAGCCTTCTAATTTTAGAAGGCCTAAATGCATTATAAAATAAGTATAGATATAGATTAGTTGAAAGGGGTTAAAGCATCCACCAATATTCTGCTTGTTTCATGTTGTATCTTAACTCTAAGAAGCTACTCATTATTTTTAATTTTTTTTAACGACAATTTTTATACAAATACAAAGAAAGAAACATGCCTACAAATCAATCTAAAAAGGTACCCAGACCCAAAAAATGAGATGATTGAAGTCCAAACAGCATATATACTCAATA
The DNA here is from genome assembly GCA_022545495.1 of Chrysanthemum lavandulifolium. Classification (NCBI taxonomy): domain Eukaryota; kingdom Viridiplantae; phylum Streptophyta; class Magnoliopsida; order Asterales; family Asteraceae; genus Chrysanthemum; species Chrysanthemum lavandulifolium. The sequence goes on from CM040239.1 coordinate 98,738,516, forward strand.
CCTAAAAATAACATTGTAATAACCAAATAACACCTAAAATAAAACACGATTCCAAGAAACAAACGAATTTCAGTGCCGTGTATACTCTTTAATCTGATAGTATACAATCACTCACTTACTGATTGAGAGAGATAGATGACTACAGTAGGTATACACATAGAATGAATGCATGGAATCAAACAGAACACTATCTCCACAAGACCATTGACCAACAAACTTTAGGGTTCGTATCATATAGAAGTGCCTCAAAGAAATATGAAAGTATCTGCTCAAATTCAACCACAAGACCTCATACAATAACAGCTTTATAATCAACACTTTTCTTATACTGAATTACTGGTATGCAAGAGATTAGGATAATGTCATTCTATCTAGCTAGGTATATACTTCTATTGTTAACTTCAAATATCATTCTAAAGCACTAATGAAATCCAATCAACGACATATTCTATAAATTTACCATACTTTTATTCCGTCCCTATGTATATCAAACTGATGTATGCAAATCAATTTCCTATATGACGTGGCCTAATATAGAAAAGTGTGTGACGCGAACTAAAATATTGACCAAAGTCCCAACCTTATGCAATAAGCACATTCAATATTGTCCAACAATCAAATTGTAAGATTGTGTTGGAGAGTAGATAGAAATAAGAAACCATTACAAAAGAGTAACCGGGCATATAGAAAAATCTAGTCGCTTATATCACTACTACAACATAGTAACATACTCACATTTATTAGTGTGTGCCGCCACACTTTAAAATGTGAAGAATCAAAAAGTTCACACTAGTATGCGTGTAAACCAATTGAGTGTAGCAAAAAATTTCACACTCTTAAGTGTGAAGCTTTATGAATATGTTTCATCGATAATTTTAATTTTGAAATAATTCTTCACACTTTTAAGTGTGAAGATTTTGATTTTGATATAATTGTTCACACTTTTAATTGTGAGATTGAAATTCTTCGCACTTTTAAGGTGTGAGGATTTTGAAACAATTATTCACACTCTTAACTGTGAACATCTTTAAAAAAAAGTTCACGGTTTATAAAGTGTGAAAAAAAAACGTGTAAAAATGAACTTTGTTGTAGTGTATAATGATCATCTTGAACACTGGCGGACCCGGTACTAGAAGTCATCATGTTCATTTCATAGGATTAAAGAAGATTTGTAATGCATAAATTTTGGGACCAGGATCATTTTTGAAAAGTCGGTGTTTTTGACAGATTTTACACCATGCGAGATAAATCCGTGGGGTTCCCGTGCACTTCCGTGAACCCCCCTCCATCCTCGGTCCAACCTGATCTACAACCATATCTCCAAAACATCTATTTCTCTATATTTTTTGTATTTGAAGAATTTAGCATATAAAATATTTCTAGCCATGTTTTATTTTTGAAGATAATTATGAACATTGTTGAAAATCAACCATATTTGAAAGATCACTATTAGTCAATAATTCGCAAAATAATGCAATATATACATTAGGTAATGTAGAAATTGAGTCAATGATTGAAAATAAATTAAATTCCTATGAATGTTTGTAAAATATAAGTTTGTTTCAAATTTGAGGCATTGTGTTTTGAGATGCCGTTCCTTAAAGAAAGATGCCACCCCAAAACGAATGAAACATGAACCCTCAAAATCAAAATGGATCAAAAAACTTGGGAAAAAGAATGCTTGGTATATTTATAAAACGACAATTTTGATACCCTATACCCCATACATTATTATATATTTATACTATATACAAAGAAAAAACCCATAAAATTTAGAAAACTATATATGAAAAACATAAAATTTTATCATTATTTCCGTTTATACCCCATAATCCATATTATTTTCACTCAATTTAAATCGTGTTTAATCCTCAAATTCTTAAACTTTTATTATTTTTCGTTTATCACTAAAATTATTTGACGCCATAAAATCAGATTATGCACGGGGCTTGTCTAATCTCACAAATGTTGTTTTCACGAGATTTGAACTTACACCTCTTGATGGTTGGACGACTCACATACATTAAAAAATGAAATAAAATCAAAATCAAATACTTGAAATAAAAATGGAATTACCTCATCCATGCCAACTTGAACATCTTTTTCCTCCAACACACTCACATCCTTAATCTTAAACTTGTTAAGCAAAGTAATGCTAGAAATAGTAGACATGGGTTTCACAGCCAAATCATCCATTATCATATCGTCACCACCCCTTAACGAATCCCGCACCTGAAACCACAGCTGAAGTCGTCCGGAACATAGTGTGTGACAACGGTAGTCATTGTGTAGCCACATCTTGAACAAGCACGAGAAGAAACTGGGAAAGACTAGAGTCGCTACATTTCTGACACTTGTAAAAAGCCTTAGCAGTTGTCGGTGTAGGTGGTGGGGACCACCATTCTCCAACGGGCAAAAGAGGAGCTTGAGATGAGGTTAATGAAAGTGAAGATTTAGGTTTCAAGACAACATCTTTTAGTTGGTTTGATTGCATGTAATCATCGCTCAAATCTGAGATACTTTGGTATAGTTCACCAAAAGAACCAACCATATCTTTTTTGTTATTGTTGTTGTTAAGGAGTCTTATGACTGTTGCGATTGGTAAAGTGAGGAGAGTCGTGATGAAATCAACGAAATCTTTGCCGGCTTCAGCAAACAACACTCGGTGTCCATTTTTGTCTATAAGAAGTTTCAGACGTACCTTTGAAGAAGCCATTGATGCGTATATAACTGTAAGTAACAATGAGATAATGATGTTTATTGCTTTTGACATACAATGATACGATCGTACATATAATAACTGTGATAGTGTGATACATCTATTTTGGGTAAATTGGAATTTACCCTCTAAACATATTTAATATACAACTAATAGACAACTAGACATTATTATGGCAAATTAAAATCTTTTATATAATAAACCAAAACTTTTAGTGAAAATTATTCATTTCAAAAAAATCGATTCATATTTTATCTGGTAATATTTTATTTATCTATACTACTTGTAATGCATTGATGACCTTCTCTCCTGTTTAATTTTTAAGACCACCATTAATGCAATTTTAAGCAAATACAACTCACCAAACATAAATTACAAGTATATTAAGCACAAATAATTGTCATCTTAAAACACTGTTTCTTACTTATAATTAATACACACCTTCATCAATAAATACAAATAACTAAGCACAATGTACAAACAAATGTACAAATCTATACTACTTGGTTTTCATTCATTTTTTTTATTCGGTTTATACTGAAAATGAAATAAAGATGAAACACAAAGATGCCTCAAACCACCATTTCACCTCACATCTAACAACAACAACAAACATGTCTATCCTATGTCTCATCCTCCTCAAGAAACCACAATCAACATCCATCTCCAACCAAGACTCAACATGAAATAAAAATTAAACAAGATCTCAGATAAGTTCAAACTTTGTTTGAATCTTCTTAAGATTTAATTTAAATTTGAACATACCCATCATCAATCTACAAAAAAGAAAAACAAAACAACAAACAACCTACCCGAGACCTTTCACAAATCTTGAAGCCAACTAAGAGAGTACCTTGGGTATGCATTTGTGTTCGTGAAACATAATCAAGAAAAGGGTTCGTGTCTCTTGCTTTGTGTGTTCTTAACAGAAAAAAAAAAAAAAGGTTTTGTTATGTCTTTTGTTTGTGAGTTATAAGGGTGATGGATAGATTATTAAGACAAGAAGTATTATTTTTTGGAAGATATATGTTTGGTGCTTGTTTGTGCGTTTTGGTTGCAAGAAGAGTGAAGAATGGAGCGGCTTGTGTGTGACTGCACAAAAAATGTGTAAGAAGTGATGGTTGCACAAAATCACGGATAACATCTTCTATCCTTAGGGTTAACAACTTTGATTATGGGTTGTATGATGTCATAATGGGCTTATCCTAATATTGTTAAGAGTTCCCATAATATCGAAAAATTTGTTGGGGCTAAAATGTTTAATATTTGAAAATTAGTAAACTTTTTGAATTAGGCTAATTTTTAATATATTCTTTGGTTAACGGTAATATTGGGGGATAAATGCAATTATGGACTGACGGTGTATTTTGGACTCTTAATTTTTGCGGGGTTGATTATTTCAAATGTCTGAATCTTAAAACCTATAAGCTTGGTTTCGGTTTATTAATGATCGGTTTTTGCGGTTTTTGATTGAGCAAGTCGGTTTGGTGTTTTGATTTTACATATTTTTTGAACATCATATCCATAAAGCTTAACTTTATATAAATCATGTAGTCATTTTAAACAACGAAAAAACGTTGCTTACTAAATTATTTATTATTACAATTGTATAAATACAAATCATTGTCAACGGTTAAAGAGTTAAAATATTCGACATGAAATTCGTACATTTATTATATAAAAATGTAATAAATTAGAATACGTATTTCACTGGAAATTAAAATACGTAAAGAAATTGTTAAAAAAAAACTGTTACTTTAGTCACAGGGTACCCGCCGCCGCATTGCGCGGATACCCTGCTAGTTTATTATTATTTCACTACAGAAAATTGGTTCATTCTCCACACTAAATATTCACACTTTTTAAAAGTGTGTAAAATTTTATTGGTTTATTAACACTTGATTATGTGTAAAAATTATTTACATTAATAAATGTGGAAATTTTTTTTATAAATTCAACATTTATAGTTGTATCAAATAAAAGTTCACACTTTCAAGTGTGAAAAATTATAAGATTCTCCACAATTCTAAGACTATGTTTATCAATGAGTTGACAACCCAATCGGTTGGATATATTATACACAAATAATAATATTTTAATCAAAATTCTCAAATCATCCCATGACCAAGGTCACATGGCAACCTAGATTGCCAACCTCCAATCTGTCACATGGCAGCTATTGAATGGCTATTTGCTTTATTATTATTACTCCCTCCGTCTCAAATTTATTGTCAGGAGACAAAAAACACAAAGTTTAATAAAAGTGGGGCCACTACAATTTTAAACCACACAAATAGAATATTCCCTCACAAAATTACCTTTTTATTACTAAAAATGGAAGGTGGACAATCATTTTGAGACAACCCAAAAAGGAAATATGGACAATAGATTTGAGACGGAGGGAGTATTATTTTTTAAAGAATAGATTGCTTGTATGTATAGGTTGGGTTGTTGGTAAAAAAAGTATAGATTGGTTGTGTATGTGAAGAAAAGAAAAAATAATATTTTAGTAGAGATTGGGTCGTGATAGATACTTGATAAACATAGTTTAAAGTATGGAGGTTATTTGTAACACACAAATTCTCCACACTTTGAAGTAGTGTGGAGAATCTTTGGGTCTCCACACTTTGAGGAAGTGTGTAGAATTTGGGTACACACCTATAAGTGTGAAATTTTTTTAGATTTCTCCACACTTAAAAGTGTGTGCTTTTTTTTGACACAATTAAAATGGTGGAAAATTTATTGTTTTACATTTTTTTTTCACATTTAGTAACGTAACCAATTTTTACACATTACTAAGTGTTACTAAATTAATAAAATTTTACACACTTTTATAAATGTTGAGAAAAAAAGTGTATAGATTGAACCAAATTTTTGTAGTGTTTTTATTTTAAAATATTTACTAAAAAAACTCAAATATTCCATATTTGACAATAGTTAAAAAAAACGTTCTTGTATATAGTCAAGAAAAGAGAAATAAACATAAAACTTTAAGTGTCAAAGATATAAAGAAAAAACTTAGTAAAAATGAGAGTAATTTTAAAAATATTTGTGTCTAATGTAAAGAAATAAAAAAACAATTAAATTAATTATATGTTTTATATATCAACAATTTACAAATTTATATAAAATAAATAAATTAGTAATCGATTTAAAAAAAAAATAATATGTAAAACCCCGCGCATACGCGAGTATTATAACTAGTACAACTAACAATAACCACCAGACTTGTTGGGTTTAGTAAGTAGAAAGAAAATACACTTTATAAAATGGGAGGAGATTTTTCCACCAATATTTTTTTGACATACACCACCAAATCTTTAGAAATACTATTTTAGGCTTAACCTATTTACTCTTATTCTTTTACCAAATCATAATTAAAATACAATATTTTCCCTACTTACACCTACACACAAGTAGGATTTAACCAAAATATAATTAGTTTAAACAATCTTTTTTTTACAGCGTAATGTATATTGCATTTGATTTTTGGGAACTTTGAATACTCTATATGAAATCTAAATAGGTTAATTATATCCATCGTGAGTACATCATGATTGATTTGAATTTATATCTAGAATCTCCGAGCGACTTTATGTTGTTTGAGTAGAAGATTGGTCACTTACTTTTGACAAGAAGCCAAATATGCTTCTGGTGCACTTTTTTATTAGAAGCTTGGAGTGGAAAAAATATTTCATATACAGAGAAATTTTAAAATGCTTATTTTTATTTTGATGCTTATCAAAGGACAAATCCTCATTATTCATATAGTTTGATCTAATGGTGGGGATCAACCTAAAATTTTATATGTCTAAACATAAGTTCATGTTTTTTTCTTGTCTTTTTGTTTTTTTATAAACATTTTTTTGTCTTTCTTTCTTTCTTTTTTTGTTTTTTTTAATTATTCACGTTTTTGGTTATAATCACGTTTTTCTTTATTATTTTTTAATAAACGCTTTTTGTTAATATTCATGTTTTTTTAAATTCACATTTTTATATTCACGCTTTCTTCTATTTGTTTGTTTGTTTTAATTCACGTTATTTACGCTTTTTTAATTCGCGTTTTTTTCTTCCCTTTCATATTTTTTCGTCCGTTTCCATACGTTTTCATCTATTTTTCGTCCGTTTTCATACGTTTTCGCATGTTTTAATACATTTTTGTCCGATTTCATACGTTTTCGCTCGTTCTCTTACGTTTTCGTCCATTATTCATACGTTTCCGTCCGTTTTCATACGTGTTTTTACGTTTTCATATATATATTCGTCCGTTTTCTTACGTTTTCGTCCGTTATTAAATTTTTTCGGCCGTTTTTAAACGTTTTCATTCGTTTTTGAATATCCCAAGTGATATCCTGAATAGCACAAGTGATATTCTGTGATATTCTGAATATCACAAATGATACTGTAAATATCGCAAGTGATATTATGTGATATTCTGAATATCACAAGTGATATTCTGAATACCACAAGTGATTTTTTGAATATCACAAGTGATTTTCAACTAATGTTTTGTAACATTTTCAACTAATGTTTTGTAACATGAAAATCACACGTGATATTCAAAATATCACACAGTGATATCCAGAAAATCACAAGTGATATTCATAATATCACAAAGTGATATTCAAAATATCATAAACTGATATTCAGAAAATCACAAGTGATATTCACAATATCACAAAGTGACATTCAAATAATCACAAGTGATATTCATAATATCACAAAGTGATATTCAGAATATCATAGGGTGATATTCAGAAAATCACAAGTGATATTCAGAAAATCACAAGTGATATTCAGAATATCACAATGTGATATTCAGAAAATCACAAAGTGATATCAGCAAAATATCACTTGTGTTTTTTAGAATATCACAAAGTGATATTCAGATAATCACAAGTGATATTCTGAATATCACAGAAATCACTTGTGATAGTCGAAATGTATGAAACGAGCGAAAACTTAAGAAATGGACGAAAACGTGGGAAAGCGGACGGTCGTATGAAAACGGGCGAAACGTATGAAAGAGTAAAACACGTCACGGCGTATGAAAATGGACGAAAATGAAAGAAAATGATGAAACGAATCGAAACGTATAAGAACGTGAAAACGGATGAAAGCGATAAGGACGATGAAAACAGAGGAAAGCGTATGAAATCGAAGAAAAAACACGGGTTTAAAAACGCAAATTAAAAAAAAAAAAACGCGAATTTAAAAAAATAAAAATAAAAAAACGTTAACTTAAACAAAAAACGTGAATAAGAAAAAAAACAAAAAAAAATGAATAAAAAAAAAAGACAAAATGACAAAAAAAAAACATGGACTTAGGTTAATCCCCATCTTTAGATCAAACCAGATGGATGGTGAGGATTTGTCCCTTAGTAAGCATGGATTTATAGATGCATAAAATAAAATGACTAACATAAACTATCGATCATGTTAGAACATCTTTTTTTTTTTTTTTTTTTTTTTTTTTTTTTGTAATGTTGAGTTGTGTAGTCTCTTTTACTTGATCATACTTGGTTTACGAGTTTGAATTTAAACGTTAAACTTGTCTTTTTCTATTGCTACATTTTAATTTGTTTAGTTGGAAGTGGTTACACTTCTTTTGTCAATTAATCAAATTCCTTTTACTTTCAGTAGAATGTTAACTCTGTACTCTATTAGCCTAGTGAATTGTATTGTGGTTATCATAAAAAATGCCATGTTCCCGTGGACTTAAAAAAGAGCCTAAAAGATGAAAAGTTAGAACAGGGAAAAGTATCAATAATGAAAAATTGGATGAAGTAGGAACATAAAACCCTAAACGTGTGTGCGCGTTTTGTTGTATTGAGGATGATTGTTTTAAGTAAAAAATTGGCGGGATAAAGTTGCAATAAGGCGGGAAAAAATCCCGACGACATGTCATCGGTAACAAACTAGCGGAAAAAATTCCCACCAAATTATTCTCTATTAGTTACAAGCGGGGGAATGCAAATTTGGCATAAATCCATCCCGACGCCTTGTCGTCAGGAAGAAAACACTAATTACAATTATTAATGCTAATCAAACGCTAAGCAAGGTAATTTCTTATTTTATATATTCCCGACGACGGGGCGTCGGTACCACTTGGCGGGGTTAATTCCCCCCAACTATTCGCAAAGTCAAAATTTACCAATATAGTGTCGACGACAGGGCGTCGGTATAACTTTTCATAAAATTTCAACGCAACGGAGTCTTGGTCAAGCGAGTTTTTTTGTCGTTTAGCATAAAATGCCGACGACATTGTGTCGTCGGTATTTTAGCGTCGCCTGTTGTCCTGATTCTTGTAGTGGTAGTTGTGTATAAAAATATTGAAGTTCGAAGCTGTTTATAAGTAATAAAGGGTAAAGCTCAAAAGAGCTTTATTATTATTATTATTATTATTATTATTATTATTATTATTATTATTATTTGCAAGTGACCTCAATCCCCTCCCCTTCCTATAAAAAATGACCGTTTTCCTCTTTTATGCCTCGGTACACGAATGGTGAGGCTCTTCACTATTTTTCCCTTGTTTTGCATGTGTCGCGCGTGAGGGCTGCCTCCTTTAGTGGGGGTGGCGCGTAATGGATCACTAGCCATTATGTGTAGCCTTTTATGTATATATCAATTTTCTTGTTTTATGCCATTGTGTGTAGCCTTATAAAGGGAGATGACTCGCACATTTCATTTTTTGATTGGGACACTCATATATACAATCGGTTAAAGCAGTGTATGTTCACAGTACAACAGTTTAATGTACATATTTGACTGTTCTAATAAAAAAATGGAGTGTGCAAATCATTTTCCTATGTATATATCCATTTTGTTGTTCTATGTCTCATTATAAGTGTTCTTAAACAAATTTCTCACATTTTATACATATATTTATTTATTATGTATCCTAAAATTGGATGATTATTAAAAAAAAACAAAAAAACAAAAAAAAAAATAACAAACAACGTGAACACTTTTTGTAGGACAAATAGATAAATTGATGTGTAATAAAATTGCAATTTATAACGATTGAAATGGTAAACATAGGGCTTGAATTGAAGCTGCTGAAGGCATCTTCTATCTTTATCCAGTAGATCATCACGTCGTCATGTGGATCTGCTTACAAATCCTTTGATATATATGGTGGTATGTAGATCCATTTTGTAGACATCTTTTGTGCCTTGAGAAGAAGGTTAAAACACCATGTAATTTGGGTACCGTAATGTTCTATTTATATTTTGTCTTTGTTTATTCATTTTTGGTTGGATTATTTGGATTGCCACAATTGCGGGTTACTTTGCTATTTTTAAGATGTATTTGTATTCCGCACGAGTGTGAAAGTCTGGTATTCAATACTGATTGATGTAATCCTATATTATAGATGATCAAACAGCTCGATCTCCAAAGAAACCATGTCACATATGAAACTGTTAAATTTCTCTTTGAACCCTAATATGTTTTTGATTCTAGCTCGTGAGCTAGAATCCAAAGACCAGTGTCATTTTAAGGCTCTACGTCGGGTAGCGTTGGACATGTACATCAAAAAGCTCATCAATCGTACGTGTGCAATTTTACCTTATATACGCAACTTATCAACACACATGCTATGCTCTTTATGTCGTTAGTTGCAAACAAAAGAGAAGTATGCATGATATATATATAGATGATGCTGTAAAACTGTAATACCACTAAGACCACTATATAAATAACTAGAAAATTGGCGTTATCAATATGGCAATATCACACAACCACCATAACGATCACCCCAAATACGCAAAATGATTATCAGCCAGAGTACTTGCATTAACCACTAGAAGATTGACAAAAGGAGGTTTTTGGAGATTTACATTACAGTCATTAATTAGTAGTTGAACTTGCAGATACGACTGATTTCTTTAACGAAACAAAAGGAGAAGTCATAACTCATAAGATGTTTCATTACACAAGTTCAGAACGACCTCTTGCAGATTTCCTCGTCCCGGTAGTAAGGAAGACATTTGTCAGCACTGTCTTAGAGCTCAAAGCATGCTTCAATAACTCCAAGCCCTACAACCACATAAAAGGATTTAAGTACCAAATAATTGAACAGCGTATTTGACTAATTTTGATCCCAGTTATTACTCCAGGAAGTTAAGACATAAATTTGATAGTATCATACTCCCTTGTTAATTAAGCAGATGGGTCCCTTGTTAGTTAAGACTCTAAATTCATTGATGCTGTTGTTCACTCAACGTTATGGATCCTCTGGAAGTTCAGGAACGACTCATGTTTTGCAGCTTTAAAACCAAATAGAAGTCTTATTCTCAATGATGTAAAACACCTCTCTTTTGTTTGGATCTCTAATAGATCTCATAAATCCCCCATCAACTGGTTGGATTGGCTATCTACCCCATGTAAAGCCATTTCTGACATCTTGTAATTGGTTTGCTTAGCGTCTTGCTTTGCTTTTATATATTCCAGCCGTTCAAAAAAAAAAAAATTAAGCAGATGGGTGCCTAAAAAAGGCCATACTATAGTCTATATGATCGAAGACAATCAGAGCGAAGACGGTCACTAGAGAATTTTCTGAACTTAGAATGCTTCTTAGATAGTGAACTAATTTATATCTTCCACCTAAACAATTCATGGAATCAAATAAAAAGCTCTTTTAAAAAGACCATACAACCTTGGTGTTTGTAACATGTATGTGCGCTTCCAAATATATCTAAAGTATATGCTATCTAGTAAAATTCAAATACAAACTAGTTGGCATGAAAGAAAGTTAGAAGGACAAAATCCATAAATATTAACATATACATTCTATGATCTCAAACAAGGTATATTACATGCGTGTAGCTCTAGACTGTATATCTTCTTCTCTTATTGGCAGGGACGGAACCAGGGGTCCTGCGGGTGCCCGAGACCCCTATGCTTTTTTTTGATGCAGCGTTAATTTTTGAAAAAACATCAATTTTTTCTAAATGCATCTGAAATGCACCCGGTCAATCGAAATATGAAATGTGTTTCTATATTACGGTTTCAAAAAATTTGTGTTTTGGTTCCGTCCCTGCTTGTTGGCCATGCATGTTAACTAACATTGTGTGTAAAATGATGCGGAGTATGTAAGAAGGAGAGGGATCCTCTCAAGTGGTATAATACAACTTGACTCAAGTTAGGTAATTGTGAGCCATTGGATCAAATCCAATGGCTCAAATAAAAAAAAGTTCTTTTGATTTGAGCCAATGGCTTATAATTCCCTAATTTGAGGAAAGTTGTGTTTACAACTTTAGAGGATTTGAGTCCATGTGAGAATGCTGGACATAATGGGCCTTATTTCAACTACTTTTTAAAACTATATGCATGTAGATCACACCACAAAATGAAGTTATGTAAATCCAAGATTCCAAAGAATAAGATGGAAAAAATAATAATAATAATAATAAAAAAAAAAAAAATTATTACCTCATTCATGTCAAGTCTAACAACTTTCTCCTCTAAAGCACTGACATCCTTGATGTTAAACTTGTGAAGCAAAGTTATGCTAGAGATAGTAGACATAGGAGCAATAACCAAATCATCCATAACCATATAGGTTACAACCCCTTTTACAAATCCACTACCTTCACCCGTAGTAGGAACCAAAGATGCAGAATTCTTGGGAACATAGTGTGTTACAATCTTAGTCATCGTTTGGCCACAACTTGTACAACCACGAGAAAAAGTTGGTGAGAATATAGAGTTTGTACAACTCTTGCAAGTGTAAAATTCCTTTGCAGTTGTCGGGGGAGGCAACGTAGAACACCATTCACCAGCGGGCAACAAAGGAACTTGAGATGAAGCGAATGAAAGCGAAGATTTTGGTTTTAATACGACATCTTTTTCTTGGTTAGGTTGCATGTAATCATCGTTTAAGTTTGAGATACTTTGGTAAAGCTTACCTAAACAACCAAGCATATCTTTGTTGTTTAAAAGTCTAATGACAGTTCCAATGGGTAGAGTTAGGAGGGTGAAAAGGAAATCAATGAAATCTTTACCAGCTTCAGCAAATAAGACTTTCTGAGATCTTTTGTCGATCAAGAGTTTCAAACCTACCTTTGAAGAAGAAGAAGAAGCGGCCATTGATGTGTTTGGAAATTTGGGTGGCTTGGAGAGAGATGAGAAAGGAGAAGTGCGGGTAATGATGAAGGCCTCTAATGTGATTACTAAGCAAATTTTACTGTAGCTTTTTACATAACACGCCACGTATTAGCTGACTGTATTATAATTGAGAATTGACTTGCACATTTTTTAGAATGATTGGGACATTCAACTTTCTGTAATACATAGGAAATGGCAATGGGGCGGGTTTGTCAATCCTCATCCCCAAACCCGATAACAAAAACCATCCTCAAACCTGCCTCAATCCCCATTGGGATCTTATCGGGGCGCCCCATTGGGGCGAGATACTTCCCCAAACCCGCCCATTCCCCATTGGGGTCTTATCGGGTTGTCTTTTTTGAGCGCGATACTCCATCATACTCGTGTCGCTCCCCGTTTATTCCTATTTCTACACTATTAACAATGTTATTTTATGGAATAGCTTGAATAATCGAGAAACCATCAGTAATATATTAATCATTGGAATAAATCACAATTTTATAGAATAATATGACACAAAACAAGATAAAAACTAGAGAATAAATCACAAAGATAAAAACTAACAAAAATAGAGAATTATATTTAGTACGTAAATATTAACACAATATTTTATGTATATGTATATGTATATATTTCGGGGCGGGGCGGAAATGGTGTGCCCCGTCCCTGCCCCAAACCCGATAAGAATCCCCGTTAAGGCCCCAAAACCCGCCCCGAAACCCGATAAGCATGCCTCGCCCCGCCCCAATAAGTTCGGATTTCGGGTTTCCCCGTCGGTGTCGGGTTTTTTTGCCATCCCTATACATATATAGTTGTATTATATTTACAGTGTATTTTATCTACTTGTAGAGTTGAGGGTTTCAAACATTTTAAAAAAGCGTAAATCATCTCCCATTATAATTTGATAATTTTCTTGTTTTTTTAATAGTGTTTAATGCTAAATATTTTTATTTGATTAAAAGATAACGAATATAAAATCTTAATAGACTTGACCTACCATAATAAGGTCCCTCTTAGGGCAAGGATGACGCGTCTTTTTTAGTTCATTCCACTGAAGTCACGACTTCAACCATAAAAATTATTGAGAACTCGGTCGTGTGCAAGATTGAATCGTAGAATGTGTGTTTTGATGTTTTGGTGGTGTGTATATGTTTTAATGAAATATTTTTGTGGCTAAGTGGGGTATGTGTTTGCTGTCTCTTTACACTAGATTGATTGTGAGGTTGGTCATAGAGAGTAAAGTTAATGTGACAGTGAAGTGGCGATGAAGAAGTTGATTGTGGTGCTCTCTTATTACGGGTAACCTAACCGTGCCTAAACTAAGTACCAAAACTTATCAAAAAAACTCTAGCTTCCACGCTGTTCGAGCGATGAAAACTATAAAATTTGACACTAGGATAATTTATTAATGAAAATGTGTGATGGTAATCAGGGAGTAGTATCCCAAAATGCAAAAACAAAAGTGAGTTTTGGCGGTGATACTTTTCTTTTCTTCAAAATTTAGTAATGCAAGCTTATAAAACAACATTTTTGATTAAGAACTGTTTAAAGTTCGAGAATCGACGGAAGCTTTGAAGCTAGTGATAGCTAGGAAGCCAGTGTGGCTAGGGAGACAAGTATGTAGGTAATGTGGTTTTCAGTTTCTATATATTGGGTTAGCTCCAGACACGCTAAATCTTTCAGACCTATAAAAATACCATATTCATTGGAAAGTCTTTGCGAATAGATGTGTATAATGAACGAAAGTCTTATCGAGAAGTTGCGACGTTATTTGTATAGTATATGCAAGCTAAGTAGCTGGTAAAGGCGTGTTCACTAAAAATAAAACTTTTGTCGAAATAATTGTTCATGTGGAGTAAGTGGAGTTAAAAGAGTTGGTGTTCAAACTCGTAAGGGTTTCTCACATATGTACTTTGAAGATGATGCCTACATGGCATTATTAGTTGGTTTTCTGGCAGTTGGGAAGGAATATCAGGCAGAGAATTCCACCCAACTGCCAGAAAACCACAAAATGCCCGCATGAAGATGAGCACTCTTACCTGCACAGTTACCGAGAATTCCACCAGCAATAGACCACAAAATGCGTTGTTTCTAGAAGGCCAAGATTTTACTTATGTCCCCGACTTCCCCTTTTGTGTCAACCAATGCGTGGATGACCAAACCACTCTTCTCACCCCTCAATCCATACCAATGTACTCACTGAGTGACGCCAAACACCCTGACACACGACCAAAGGGTTCTTCGATACCATATGTAACATCTTGCATACTCAGACCACAATATTGTTTGTTTTGCCACAGGCTCACATATTTGCTTTTGTGCCCCTCACGTCACCCAAACCAGTATTCCTTTCACATGATCACGCTTAACTGCACAGTTTTTAAGAATTTCACCCCCAATAGGCCACAAACGCGTTGTGCTTAGTAAGGCTAAGAAATTACTTATGTCTCTAGCATTTCTCTTGTGTGTCTGCCGATGTGTAGATGGCTATCTCTATAATACACCGCTTTTTAAATAACTGTCTACCGACAAAAAACTCACAATTTAAGAAAAAACATAATTACTACATTTTCTCTTTTACTTTTTTCTAAAAGACAACTTTACCTTTAAAGAATTGATTACCGTTTTACTAAAAATTTATAATAACAATTTCAAGTAAGAGTAGTAAAGTAATCTCAATTAAATTTCTATATTATTTTTATTACTGAATAATTAATTTGAGACCAACTCAAAATAAAAATATAAACAACATTAAGACGAAGGAAATAACGTTTTCTCTGGTTTTAATTATCAGTAATATTAAGTTGCGTGATATTTTAACTCTTCCTCTATACTTCGTTTTAATAATTAGGAATATTAGTTTTAAATATATTTGATGAATATCTGTAAAAAATGACAGTGTATAACGCTAACTAATTATATTTACGAAATCTTGATTCTAGTTTGACTCTTGATGCATAACTTATGGAGTAAATAATATTTAAAATACTCATTTAGTGGTAGATAACATTTATTCGATTGTAAGTTATTGTAAATTTTAATAATAGCATATACTCTTTATAAGTTGTAGAGATATCAAGTAGTCCGGATCTCTCATTATGGTTTGGTCTATTGATTGAAAATCAAAATCGAAACCGAAGTTAAAACCGAAATTTTCGTTTACTTGTAGGGAAACCGTCGGCTTTTTGGGTTTTGATCAACTTTTTCGATTTCATTAATACATTTTTTCGGTTGTTATCTAGTGCTATGAATAAAATATTGTCATAAACATCTAGTTACCTAATGGTAAATTCGTGACGACACTCGCTATATTTGGACGAATTACCCTTCTATCTTAACGTACTCCACAGATAACATGCAATATGATGGGATGGGGCGCAGTGCCCAGTGGATAACTGTGTGTGCACAAGGCTCAATGACATATCTTAACATACCAAATCAAACCTCTATATGGCTAGCCTTAATGATTTCCTTATTTAACCAAACCCATCCTAGAGTTACATGCATAACCATCTACTCCACACTAATAAAAATACCAAAAAATAGAAAAGAAAACTCCATCAATGGCTACCCCAAAAATGAGTCTCAAGCTTCTTGTTGACAAAAAAGGCCAAAGGGTTCTATTTGCTGAAGCACCAAAAGAATTTGTGGACTTTATTTTCCACATATTTTCTTTACCTTTAGGAACCCTCATTGAGTTCATTGGTTCAAAAGAAATGGTGGGCTCTTTAGGTAAACTGAAAGATAGCATTGAAAGTTTTCATGGAACTTACCTTCAACCTGGTGTGGAAAAAGATAACATCTTTAACCCTAAGACGCCTTTTAATGGTAGTACATTTCTGTTGTCGTACAATGCTTCTTCTACTGATCAAGCTAGTTCATCCAAAGCTATTTATAGGTGTTCCAATGCATCGAGTTCTTGCGGGTACTGTAATCGTTCATCTTGCATCCCTAATGCGACACTGGATCCGAAGTCTATATGTCCAAATTGTAAAGGTTCCATGGGTGTTAAATTGACACTCGTTATGCCCAAGGACAAAGCAACGGAGGTAGATTTGATAATATATAAAACTATATAACTTATTAAGCGTTTATCAATAGAACATTAGGTTTCTTTTTCATATCTTAAGATAAATACTATATCTAAGATTACTTTTTGTCATGCTTAATTCCGCATGCATATTTTCCCGATTTTATAAATCTTTAGGTGGAGGTAGCAGCCACGGAGAAGAGTAACAAGGGAGGGTATGTGAAGGAGGTGGTGACTTATATGGTGATGGATGATCTGGTTGTGAAGCCAATGTCTACCATTTCAAGCATCACTCTCATCAATAAGTTTGGTGTTAAGGATCTCTCTCAACTCGAGGAGAAGATCGTTACTTTTGGAAAGGACGAGGTATGCATTAACATATTGCTTTCCTGTATATAATTGTAAAAGATAAAGAACGTTTTTAGTTTTTTATCTCACAAACTTTTATAAAAAAACTGAAGGGTTATTTCAACTAAACACACCTACCAACACTATAGATCTGTGCTTATGCTCATGCCCAACGTTTGTAAATCTGCTAATGGGGTGCTTTGATAAGTTTATTTTTACTAAAGTTTGAAAGCGCCCGATAAGCTTGTTTTCCGGCTTACGAGTTAATGGCTAATTTAAGTTAGTAAGTTGATACTGAATACTGATATGTTTATGAGTAAGCGCATCAGTTTTCAATTTCTCAGTAAGCCAACTAGCCATAAATTAGAAAATCCAAAAGCCCCTGAATACATGTAATACAGAGTAATGTAATTCTGCGTGCATACTTTCTTACATTTCTAATAAATATAGTTTTTTGATTGATTTAGCTTAACAAATAGGGTTGTGTACTAATTATTAATCTCATGGCAAAATGTTAATAGGGGTTGAAGCTCTTGAAGGCATCCTTGATGACCGATAAAGTGCTGACAACTATCTTTATGCACTAGAAGTTGAATCATATACAGTGTTGTCATATATATGGATATCTAGTTGATCAAAATATGTCTTTTGGTATGGTGGTATGTTGTTCTCCTTTATGACTTTGATCTTTTGTGCCTCAAGAAGGTGGTTAAATCACTACGTAATTTGGGCAAGTCCACTAATGTTAACATATATGTATTATGTATGTCTTTTCTGTATGTTTTCATTGATGCATCTTTGTTGCAGTTACATGGTTTGCAAAAATGTGTTGCTCTGTTTTTCTATGTAGCACCGTAACTAAGAATGAATTGAATCACATTTCATGATAATGTTTAATTAGGGGTCGAAACATGTCGTGTCTTCACACATACATATAATATATATACATGATATGAGTAGTCCGTAAACATTGTAACAATTGGCCCAAACGAGATGGATGTAGTTGTGTATTGTGATCTCAAAAGACAGATAGCCTTGCATTTGAAGTTTGGTTCTATAAATTTCATGTGAATGAATACTCCACTCAAACAAAATTTATTATTTCAATTTGTTTAATTGCAAAATTAAGTAGCGTTCAATTCTTATAAAGTAACTCCAAGGCTCCAAAAACTCTAGAGGTGCACACCATTACCAATTAACCCCTATATAATTAAATCATCACATACACCTAAAAAGTTATAATCCATCAATGGCTACCCCAAAAATGACTTTGAAGCTTTTGGTCGACAAGAAAGGAAAAAGAGTGTTATTTGCAGAAGCCACAAAAGAATTTGTGGATTTCCTTTTTCACATCTTCTCGTTACCTCTTGGTACTCATTGAGTTTTTGGGATCGATTGAAGCAAATGGTGGGTTGCTTAGGTAAACTCAAAGATAGCATCCAAAGCTTGAATAGAACATACCTTCAACCTGGTATACATAGAGATGATATCTTCAATCCAAAGACGTACATGTTTCAATGGAAACAAGTTTCTGTTGTCGTACAGTGCTTCTTCTGATGGTGAATCTAGAACGTCTAACACAATTTACAGGTGTTCAAACGCATCAATGAATTGCAGGTATTGTAGGCATCACCAAGCTTGCAGGTCAAATGCTACAGTGTATGAGGATGCAATATGTCCCAAATGCAATGGTTCAATGAATGTTGAAATGAATCCGATTTTGCCTAAGAAGGAGGTGAAGAAGGAAAAAAGGAAGGTGACGGGAGGATATGTAAAAGAAGTAGTTACTTACATGGTGATGGATGATCTTGTGGTGAAGCCCAGGTGTCCACCATTTCAAGCATCACTCTCATCACTAAGTTTGGTGTCAAGGATCTTAATCAACTCGAGGAGAAGACGGTTTATTTTGACAAAGATGAGGTATTATTACCGTATACATGTATATACTTTGTTTTGATGTTAAAGAATATTAGTTAATAATTATCTATGAAACCTTCGTTCACATGTGCCGGTATTTACCTTGATTACATATATCTTATACTTAAAACAATTTTAGCTAAGCGTCCGTGTTTATTTTATGACACACTTTGTCGATCTGAAATGTTGTTTAGATGTTTTAGGGCTTAAAACTATTACCGTGCTGACAAAGGTCTTTCTTAGCGAAGTTGGCAAAGGTAATATGAGCAACAAGAGGTCAAAATGCAACAGTAAATGAAAGCGTGTTTATTTACCATCTAATGTGGCTTGGTTCTTTACATTTAGAGAAACTCGACCAAAATCTGCTCCAATAGGCTTTTGTTTTATTGATATCCCGCATTTGTCTTTAGTATGATTTGAGTTCTTGTGGGTACATCTCAACACTTCAGCTTGTAACCATTTGGAATATGATGGGTTTTGTGATATGTGTTGAACCACTCATAATAAACCGGGAGCTTTACAGCTAAACGTGCATTTGATTAGACGAACAAAATCTATAACAAATGTTTACAAAGTATTAATCTCGTAGAACAGATGTTCGATAAGAAAGGTGATAAAGTGTTATTTGCAGAAGCCACAAAAGAATTTGTGGATTTCCTTTTTCACATCTTCTCGTTACCTCTTGGTACGCTCATTGAGTTTTTGGGATCGAAACAAATGGTGGGTTGCTTAGGTAAACTCAAAGATAGCATCCAAAGCTTGAACAGAACATACCTTCAACCTGGTATACATAGAGATGATATCTTCAATCCAAAGACATGTTTCAATGGAAACACGTTTCTGTTGTCGTACAGTGCTTCTTCTGATGGTGAATCTAGAACGTCTAACACAATTTACAGGTGTTCAAACGCATCAATGAATTGCGGTGTATTGTAGGCATCACCAAGCTTGCGGTCAAATGCTACGTGTATGAGGATGCAATATGTCCCAAATGCGTTGGTTCAATGAATGTTGAAATGAATCCGATTTTGCCTAAGAAGGAGGTGAAGAAGGAAAAAAGGAAGGTGACGGGAGGATATGTAAAAGAAGTAGTTACTTACATGGTGATGGATGATCTTGTGGTGAAGCCCATGTCCACCATTTCAAGCATCACTCTCATCACTAAGTTTGGTGTCAAGGATCTTAATCAGCTCGAGGAGAAGACGGTTTATTTTGGCAAAGATGAGGTATTATTACCGTATACATGTATATACTTTGTTTTGATGTTAAAGAACATTAATTAATAATTATCCATGAAACCTTCGTTCACATGTGCTGGTATTTACCTTGATTACATATATCGTATACTTAAAACAATTTTAGCTAAGCGTCCATGTTTATTTTTATGACACACTTTGTCGATTTGAAATGCTGTTTTGATGTTTTAGGGCTTAAAACTATTGAAGAGTGCTTTGAAATCTAATACCGTGCTGACAAAGGTCTTTCTTAGCAAAGTTGGCAAAGGTAACATGAGCTACAAGAGGTCCAAATGCCACTACAACACAACAACAACAACATACCCAATCCCGCCGAAGCGGGGTATGGGGGAGGTAAAATGTCGACAGATCATACCCCCGCCCTGTGAAAAACCCGGAGTAGAGAGCTGCTTCAACGAGACCTCCGGCAAGTGCGGTGTGGGGTGAGAAAGAGAAGAAAGAGAGGAGGAGACAGAAAGCAACAAGCACAAGTAAGACAAAAAAGCAGGCAAGGCCGCAAAGAGAAAGCGCAAAGAAAGCAGACAGACATAAGCGGGCAAACAAAGAGCAAGCAAAAAGACACACGGGCCAAAAGCAAAGGCAGAGAAAAAACAAGGCACCAAAAGCAAAAGCAAGGCAAGAAAAAGCACCAGGGCAAGGCAAACAACGAGACGCCTAGAAGCTAAACCCACCCAAACTATCTAAGCCCACAAAGCCTCCAACCAAAAACTATCCGCCCATCCTAATCTTATCTCTCCACCCTTTCCTATCTGAGGTCATGTCCTCCGACAAGTGAAGCTCCAACATGTCAAGCTTAAGTCTATCCTCCCACCTGAGTTTGGGTCTGCCCCTTCTTCTCACGCCATCTACTACTATCGACTCGACCCTTCTAACCGGCGCTGTTTGAGGCCTCCTCTTGACATGGCCGTACCACCTCAGCCTCCCTTCTCTCATCTTCGAAATAATATTTCCGACTTTAAGTTTTTCTCTGAAAACTCCGTTCGGGATCATGTCAAGCAGTAGGTTTTACCACAAGTCCATCTTAGCCTTCTCGCCTCGCCACCTCTACCACAGTTAGCATGGGCCTTGGTGATAGGCCAACACTCGCCCCGCATAACATAGCCGGTCTAATCGCCACCCTATAAAATTTCCCCTTTAACTTTAAGGGGACGTTCCTATCACAGATGACCCCCGACGCCGCCCTCCATTAAATGAAAGCATGTTTACCCTCATTTGTCTTTAGTATGATTTGAGTTCTAGTGGGTACATCTCAACACTTCAGCTTGTAATCGTTTTGAATATGATGGGTTTTGTGTTATGTGTTGAACCACTCATAATAAACCGGGAGCTTTACGGCTAAACATGCATTTGATTAGACGAACAAAATCTATAACAAATGTTTACAAAGTATTAATCTTGTATTACAGATGTTCAAAATATGTTTGCAAAGTATTTATCACATACAAGACTACAACAGTATGTTAAAAAAATGTTTGCAAAGTAGTATAAGAAAAAAGACCAAAACTCGTAAGAAAACAAAATTGATATACAAACGCGTTCGGTGTACAAAGCATGAAGATAGTCGTCTTCAATGATAGAGCTATAATTGAGCATTTAAAAGTCATAGAGAAAATTTACGTACTTCATACTGTGGGCGAGCCAATGGGGTGGCTAGCGGTGCTCCATACCCTAACCTGCTCAACTAGCGTGATTTGTAGCTTGGTTTCCATACATTTCATAAAGTTCAATGCAGCCTCTGCCATTTATCCATATCTAAACACACATATTGTCATCACGCTCGTCAAGTGATAAGTGTTTGTTGCATTCAATCTCCATTAAGCCACCGTTGAACTAGATAATAGGTAGAAGAAGATAGAAATGAAAGAAGAG
This sequence comes from Chrysanthemum lavandulifolium, assembly GCA_022545495.1. Lineage (NCBI taxonomy): Eukaryota > Viridiplantae > Streptophyta > Magnoliopsida > Asterales > Asteraceae > Chrysanthemum > Chrysanthemum lavandulifolium. The sequence continues at coordinate 98,760,768 of CM040239.1, forward strand.
AGAGAGATAAGTAAATCAGTGGCTATTGTAACTTGAGTGACTAGTTATATTTAGGGATGAGCACGATCGGTCCCGTCTCGATTCTCATGCGAATTAGTGGTACCGATTTTTCCGAGCATAAATTAGTGGTACCGCCTCGCATCGAACGGGATTCGGATACCGGTGCCGTTATCGATACTGCATCGGAAATCGTGGTTTTCCGCTTTTTGGAATTTCGATTTGGTACCGTCCCGCATCAATTAGTGGTCCCGATTTTTTTCACCTTATTTCGTAGTCCCGGTATTGTACAGTATTTTAAGAATCGGTGCTGTTTGATCAAGACGGTACTGTGCGGTTCCGGTTCGGTTCTGGAATTCGGTTCGAAATGCTCATCCCTAGTTATATTTACTTGTTTATTTTAGATTAGTACTCCGTTGAACTACTTATAAATTAGTGGTTATTGTACCTTTTATTTCATTGATAGTTATTTAAAGATTAATTATTTTTATTTTGTTCAACTCTTGAGCAAAAAACAATTACCTTCTTATATCACTTTCTTCTCTATTAACGTTTTTTAGTTGTTTTGAATAAAATATTTTATATAATAAAACAAAACCCTTAGTGGGAAATTTTCATTTCAAAAAAATCAAACCATACCTTATTTGGTAATATTTTTTAAAAATTAAATTTTTTACTAAATTAAAAAAAATAAAATAAACCTAATTGTTTCTAATTTGAGAAAAACCTATAAAAATAATCGAGCTTTTACTTATATGGATATAAAATTAAAAGAAAAACCAAATATACACATGTACTTATAATGTCCTTTTTTATAATTGTGGGTCAAAGGGTAAATTGTTTTAAAAATTATCACCGTTACTCACGCTTTCTATCCCTTCCGACAAAAAAAAAAAAAAAAAAAAAACTACTCCACAAAAAATTATCCAACAACGATTTCCTCATAGTTTATCTTCCATGGTTTGTTCATCATGTTCATCCCCACGATTGTAATTGGTATGTGATGTTTCTAGGCTAATGGTTAAGTAGAGTTGTATTATGCATCTTTATTCTCGGTTTGTGTTTTTGTGCTTTGCTTACTCTTTGTCTATTTTGCTCTTAGGTTCTTGCTCATCGTCTCTTATGTTTTGTGAATTCAACACTAAATTTTAAAGCTAACTTTTTGCCTTTTATAGGGTGTTTCAATTACTTAAAATCAGTGTGTATTGTGTATTGTCTTATTGCATATTTTGAAAAAAGAAATACACTTTGAAGTATCTGCTTTATAAAAAATTCAATGATTTTCTACTTTTAAACTCCACTAATCGCATGATATTTTATATGAACTTTAGCTCTTTATTTTCCAATATTCCTTGCCACATCGCCCTAATTATCTATTGCATTGTCACAATTTAATTTTAGTTTACAAATGCAAAGTATTGATGGAATTTCTAATAGTAAGGTTAGCGGTTGGATGTAAAAGAAGTTCTTTGTTTGCACTGTCTACTACTTCGCTTTGCATCCGAAACTGGTGGGACTATCTATTGCTTCACTATTGTCACCTCTTGTGCTCTACTTGACATTCTCACACCTCCATACAAATAATTTGTAGGCGTAAAGGGTACTTATTACTCGATTACCCGTACTCCATTTTTGTAAGTTCATTCTTTTTCGCAAAGACAACATGACAATCGATACTTAGTTTTAGAGGTGTCAAAATGGATTGGTAGTTGGGTTGCTAGGCTAATTTGGGTTAAAGTCAAACAACATGGGTTGGTTTGGTCGACCCAACGTTAGACTCTTTGAGCGATTGAAGTGGAACCATGATGGCTTTATCACAATATTTGCCCGTGTTGAGGTTAGTAAAATATCCATCCACTAGCATTATGATTGTCACTATTTTCAGATTATTGAAATAGGAATTACGTTAGTTGTTGGGGATTATTACTTTGCGTTGTGATCTATTAGCGTATTATTGTTTTTCATGTGACGTGGAGTACTATTTGGACATCTCGCTTGATATGGTTGAAATAGTAAAGGAAAAGGTGCGATAAATGGTTTCTTTTGTGTTACCGAATGTTTTGTTTATGGTAAATATGATTTGTGTTTATATAGTTAAATTGATTATTTTGGTATGCACTTAGATTTCAATGTACGAGAAAAGATTATTATGTTTTGTATAGACGGACAAATATCAGGAACAAGGACAACTAGAGAAGGCGAGTTTCTATAGAACGCTACAGTACATCTTGTTTCCCGCTTTTTCTTGGTTGCTGTTAGAGATAAAACATAACCTAAGTAAACCCATATTTTTGTTTGTGGCTTTGCAAATTGTTTGTGCGATCGCCGCGTGTTTAGCTACAATACATGCTTTCATTGCGACGAGCACACAATGTGGACAAATGGTATCATTTGGTATTCTATTATAATTTCTTGAAACTACTCTATTATATTGGCATGGTGGAACCGGTCTCGATGCATTGTTCACACCCTGGTGAATAATATATTCCTATCATGTTAATCCATAATGCAGTGTATCGTGTCTTAGGTTTAGATAGGCACCTAATTTCTAGGGCTACATGGTAATGCTCTTTCGCTGTATATAATGTGCTCCTTTTAGTGGAGCAATGGATTTGCATTTGCTTGATCTGCTCATTTGCATACTAGTCTGATATAATCTGTAATGATTTGGAGTTGTTAGTTTATGAATGTTATTGCTGTCATATACTGCTTCATCAAGGTCCATTATTGATTTTATAAACTGTCTTGAGGATTGTAATGGCTTAGGATTGTGATTTGATATCAATTAATTCATATCAGTTGGCTAAAGGCTGTTTGGATTAGCAGTTTGATCTGAATCAGAAGTTAGTAGGATGGTTAGAAATAGTGTAGTTAGTCTTATTTAGGCACACTTAGGTGAATTAGACCATAAAATAGTTACTGCACTTGCTTGTAAGTCAAAATCAACTTAAATTCTATTTCATCTTTACATCAGTTAGACTTAGGATTTTATAAGTATGCATTTGGGTTATAGAATCTGTTTAGATAGCATAATTAGGACTTGGTTCATTATAAAACATCATTTAGGATCAGATTGAAGCTTTCAAAGTTCATATAAGTCAAACTTATAAGATTCTTAAAAAAGTCAAAATTTCCTTTTCATCTTAAAACTGCTTCTACTTTTGTAATTTTAATTTACTCATTATAAGTCCAATTCAGCTAAAATTTTGAATACAAGCACTTGGGTTGGTGGTTGGTAACAAGGTATTTTCAGTTTGTTTTTAGGATTTTTCTAAGCTTGTGTGATTTGAGCTTAAAGTTGCTGCATTAGGGCCATTTAGTTTAAGTAATTAGAATCTGCTTAGGTGCTAATCTGCTATAATCCTTTGCCTTTTTGATCCATTCCAGTTGCAACAGGTTTATTTTAAGATAGTTTAGCTTAGTTAAGCCTTAGTAAGCCTCTGGTGACTTATAGCAGCTTATAGCTTATTTCAATAAGTGCTTATCACATCAGTTCTAGCCTAAATCACATTTCCTGCACTCAAAAGTTATTTCTGTTATTTTTCCCTGCTTCTCAGTATTATTTTAGAATTTTCTGGAATTTTTCATATTTTTCCATGCTCTTTTCCTATTTTTCTGCATTTAAATTGAGTTTTAAGCATCTTTAAATAGCATTTAATTCAAACAATTCAGAAAATGGTCACAAAAATGCAAATTCAATTTTCTTAGTTTTAGAAAAATAAAAATGTCATAAAAAGTATTTTTCCAGATTTTTCATAGTTTAAATAGTATTTTTAGGAATTTAATTAGTTTTAAATAGTATTAAATTCATAATAAATAGAGAAAAGGTCAGAAAAATGTAATTCCAGTTTTGAAAATTCTTTTTAGTTAATTAAGAATTTTTAAAAATAGATTTGTAATTTGCTTGCATGTTTTCATAATTTTTAGTATTTTAGCTCTAATTTAAATGTTTAAAATTAGTTTTTAATTCAAAATAAATCATGAAAAACCAAAAAAAAAAATTAGTTTTAAATTTCAAATAAATTTCAAATGTCATTTTCTGATCAATTAATTGTATGCCAAATGACTTTGTAATAATTGAACATGTTAATGATGGTTTATTATTGCAGTAATAGACTTGGTGTACGTATCAGCTGCAAAACTAAAAATGAAAATCAAATTCAAGCCCACATAATTGGACGAGGTAGATCAAACTGTTTTAAAGCTCGAGATGGAGCGGTTGTCTCTCAAGAATGAGGCGGATAAAGCATCCAATTAATGGTTGTCCAAGCTGGAAAACGAATAAAAGCTTATAAAGAAAAACAAAAAGAATTTAGTGAGCAATGGGGTCGTGAAAATCATTGATAACTCGAATATGGTTAATCAAGGAGGAGGTAATTTACATCAATTTCCTAAAGTATTTGATAATTTGTTTTGGTTTATTTTTCTATTTATTTTCTTTATCTGGAAGATCTGGGTAAACCAAGAAATGAAGGCCGCTGAATGTGAATATGATCTCAATCGTGCTGCTGAACTCAAATATGGAACCATATTGACACTTCAACACCAACTAAAATAAGCTGAGAGGAATCTTTATGATTTTCGACATTCTGGGAAATCTTTTTTGCGTGAGAAAGTCGACATTGCTGAAGTTGTAAGCAAATGGACAGGAATACCCTTATCAAATCTTTAGCAATCCGAGATACATTAATCTTTGACAAGTGCTCATATATCTTCATTTTTTTTTTGTTTAACCCAATTGTTGTGCGTGTCTGCGTGCTCTACGATCCAAGGTCTGTTTCTTTCCTTTAAACATGCTATAACCAAAGTACCAGTGTTCTCCTTACCAGATTTTAATAAGGTATATATTGTTGAAATGGATACGTTAGGGTACGGGATTGGTGCGGTGCTAATGCAAGAAGCTAGACCAATTGCTTATTTCAGCAGCCAAGTTTTGGGTCTCGCGCTAGATTGAAGTCGATTTATGGAAGAGAATTAATTGCGATAGTATTGGCAATTCAGAAGTGGAGGTCGTATATGTTAAGAAAGGCCGTATATGTTAAGAAACATGACAACATTAAAAAGAGCAAGAAAAGTTATAGTAAAATCAACTACACATAAGAAGGTTTTTCTAAATTAAAATCTTAGCCCCTCCATGTTCGTGTTCATATGCAGTGACGGATTGGAACATGACCCATTATTTTAAGGGTTTTGTCCATACAATAGCAACGTACTTTCTACTTTGTTCCATTTTAGTACGTGTACTTTTTTTTGTCCCACTTAATGTAACGTACTTTTGTGTTTTGTGCTACCTTGGTACGTGGTACTTTCTTTTACCGGCTACAAACCTTTGTATCCTACGTGGACATGCCACGAAGGCATTCCACTAACAATATACGACCAACACATCATTTATACCTTCTTCCCCAAATATTTCACACAAGAATAAACAAAAACCCTAAACCTAACCATCTAATTAACCCTAACCAATCTTTCCAAAGTCTTAAAATGTCTTCCTCATCATCTAATCGATTCCGTCGTGATCCACCACCTACCCATTGCGAATGTCTAGAACCGTTGATTCTACAAACCTCAAAACAATTAATCATCCACCGAGACGATTCCTGGGATGCATAAATTACTATAAAGTAAGTTATAGTTTTATTTTTGTAATGGTACGGGTATTTGATTAGTTGTGTTTATTTTGTAGGGTTCAAAGTGTAAAACATTTGATTGGGTGGATCCTGATCTACCAAATGACTACTACAAACAAGAGGTTTTCAAATTGCTGAAAAAGGTTAAAGTTAATGAAAACAAGATGGATGAAGTGAAGTGCAGAATAAGAGAAATACAAATGTCTTTTGACTTTGAAAGGTCAACTATGCAGAAACAAGTTTTGGGTCTGCAAATGGAGTTGAAAGAAATGAAATCAAGTGTTGGTTTTTATAGGAAGCTTGTTGTAACAATGTGTATGATTACTGCTATCTTGTTGCTAGTTAAGTGATCTTTGTAATGTGTAATGTGTTAATGATCTTTGTAATGTTGACTGCACTTGGTGTAATGTGTTAATGAAAAGTTTTGTAAAGTTATTGTAATGTGTTAATGTTGACTGCACATGGACCACACAGACACAATAAAGGCACATACATTATTGGTATTTTGGTGCACTCTTTTCTCGCACATGGACCACACCACACAAATGTTGGGACAAACAAGAGACACAAAGTAATACATACATCTTGGATTCATTACTTGAAGTGAAAATCATGGACATAAAGTCCACTATCCAAGATAAAGTTATAGATTCTAGTGCACTCTAGTGCACATACAACTAACTACAAACACATGCTAGATATTGTTTTTAAGTCTACTAAATTACAAGACCATAGACATTGTTTTTAAAGACCAACACATCTGACCCTAGACATACAACTAAGGTTCTCTCAAAACATCCTCCACATCCCATGCCTTATCGCCAGCTTGAACTCGCACCATCCGCCTAAACCGAAATGGTTTTCCTTTTTGCAATTCTCTCGACTTTGCTCTTCTCCTCATGCTGAAACTGTTAACCAAACCAACTGCAATTGCATCATCAACCACCTTTGTAGAAGTATTTGCTGTACTTTGTTGGGTGGGAATGTCATCACCATGGCATTCTTGATCTTGAGTGACTGTACCTTCTGTTTCTTGGGTGGGAATTTCATCACCCTGCAAATACATAAGGGGTAAGTATAAATCATTATGCATCAGTTGGATCTACATAAGGGTAAGTATAAATCATTAATACCTCATGTACAACACCACTTGGTCCTCGCATCAGTTGGATGTGCATTAATTGGATCTCCATTGGGTCTCATACTTGGTCCTGCATCATTTGGGAACACAAAGCTAGAACCAACCTTCTTTCTTCCCGGTTTTCTTCTCCCTAACGGTTTTGGTGTTTCTTTTTTGCAACTTTTTTGTTATGGCCCTTTTCCCAACAGTTCGACAGTCATCATTCTTCCACTTCGCTAATTTCATTGACCCTTTCGTGACATGCTTGATTCTTAGTTTCCTAGGCCTTCCGGCATCTTCCTAAGAATTGGTGGCAAAGGAGCCTCATCAAGTACAAGGCCACATAGATGAGCCACCAACTGCCTAATGTAATAGCTATAAGCATTTACCCACATCCTTTTAGAGTACCAAGCACTAACCCCTAAGATCGGATCTGTTTTGAAACCAAATGTCACACTGAGATGAACACATGGAACACCACTCAAATCCCACCATTTACATGCACACTCCCTTTTCTCTATGTTAACACCAAATGACTCATCACCCTTCCTTACCTCATATTGATTATCACCACATGGATAGACTGCCCAGAATCTTTGGATATCTTTCAAATGCTCTATTTCTTTCCTAAATGATGGTGTAATGCTGTCTACTAGGTTATATGCTAAGTTATGCATGCTATACAACCTTTGCATCAAATAAACTCTTATTTCTTCTAACATTGTAATTATAGGCTTACCTCTTGAAATCCTTATGGCATTGTGATAGGATTCTGAAATTCCATTCTCATAGGCTGCACATCCTCTGTCCATCTTGAAGAAAGCCCTAGCCCAGCTGTTGGGATTCCTATCTACAAGCCACTGTTTTGCCTCTGCATCAATGTTCCCAATTAAATTCATCTTGGAGTAGAACCGAAATCAGATAGTTGTTGATGCAAGACCCCAAAACAAGCTTTTGTAATGCAGTCGTTCCATTTCTTCTTAAAGTTGGCATAAATGTGCTCGCACATTGCTCGTGTTCGCATTGGGCAACATCTTTCGACGACCTCCATCAATCCCTCTTGCATAATGAACAATTATATTTAGTTAGTGTATATCAGTTATATTTGTTAGTGTATACCAATTAAAGTGTACAAAATGAACAAGGAAATTATACCTTATGACCATCTGAAAGGATAGTCATGTACAACCCAGGTCCAAGATTGAGATCCTCACAAATACATGCCAAAAACCATTCCCAATTGTCTGTGTTCTCAACATTGACCACAACCTAAGCTTTGGGATACATTTGGTTGTTAGCGTCTCTACCCATAGCTGTCAACAACTCACCTCTGCATGTGCCTTTCAGAAAACATCCATCCAGTCCAATAACTCTCCTACACCCTGCACTCCACCCATCTTTCATAGCCTTGAAACAGATATACATCCTTTTGAAGTGGATGTTTCCATTGTCTTGCTCATCTACTTGAAGATGGACTGTTGAACCAGGATTGGTGTTCAAAATTTGTTGCCTATAATCCCACAATCTACTATAATGTTCTATGAGCCCACCTTCATGATCAAATAAGGCCCTTTGCTTTGCCCTTTTACACTGACCCACACTAACATTTATCAAATACTTCTTTTTTATTTGTTCTTGGATACTCCTACAACTAATAGTAGGATCCTGAATCACTTTTTGAGCAAACTGCTTGGCTATCCATTTAAATGTCACCAATGCCCCTAAGTCAAAGTTCCTAGAGCAACAATGTTGGGGAATCAATGTCTTGATCTGAAAACAGCTTCCATCTTGTGCCCAAGAAGCCCAAAGCCTGAATGTGCAACCATCTTTTGTCACCTTTGCAGATCTTTTTATTCTTTTCTTTGATGGTTTCTTAGTCTCTGAACACTTGGTTTTTCCTTTCTTTGTTGGTGTCTCAGACTTGTTCTTTCCTTTCTTTAATGACTCACTCTGCACACCCTTAGCTGATTGACTTTTCCTAAGTTTGTGACCACCACTTCTACCTTCTGCAACATCTCTACCACACAAAACCATCAAACTTCTATAATCATTTCTCCTGTACCAAAGCTGGAATCCATTGGCCACACCATAATTGGTCATACACTCTTTAGGTGATCCGGGTGTTCAAACCTAAGACCTAATGTTGGTTTCATTTCATTCCATGGAAGTTTAGGGTCAAACTCAGGATAGACTACACCAGGAACAATCTTATACTTTTTGTCTACATCTTCATCATCACTATCTATGTCTAACTCCTGACCACTAGGTTGGCTACCTTCACCACTATCAGATTTGTCACCAAAATCACTTATAAAAGTCCCATTGCATAATTTGTTCAAAAAAGGATCATTAATGGACCTATTTTGTATCACTACATCATCTTCTCCTACAAAATCACTAGGACCATAGGGTTGTATATCTTCCATCTCACCAACATCAGACAACTCATCATCCTCTTCTATAAGGGACTGAGTCCAATGCTTTAGGTCATACCCATGATGTTCAATATAAATATCAATTACTTTTTGATTCTTAAAACCTAGAGCAATACAGTTTGCTAAGTTTGAATCATCCTTAATCTCAATTAAACCATTACTCGCCTTTACCAGGAGCAAGAAAGAAAATACCTTTAACGGGTACATACATGCACCTTTTAGATGCTTTGTCAGCCCAATAATTGTCATACCTTCAAATTCCAAGTCTTTTATTGTAGATACGTCTCCTTCGTGATACATGAGAGGTGATGGAACGAACGTCCCATCATGATGGAAATTAACTGTTAAACGCATTTTGATTGATCAATTGTGATTAATTAATTGATTGTTTACATGAGAAACTAGGGTTAGGGTTTATGTTGAAAAGGGGGAAATGTTTAGTGTGTGTGATTTTTTTGAGTTACCCGGTCAAACAATACATTTTGTGGAAAAAAAACCACGAGACATTTAACCCAGAAACTCATTTATTAACCGGTAGCTCTGTGCTTTGACGTACTAAAATGGAACAAAACACAAAAGTACGTTACATTAAGTGGGACAAAAAAAGTACACGTACTAAAATGGAACAAAGTTGAAAGTACGTTCTTATTGTAATGGACAAAACCCTTATTTTATGGAGATTTTAATGTATAAGTTAAGTGGTATTTTTGCGTCTTAAAGTGTCAAAGGCGAGCTCAAGTTGATATTAATTTGGAAGCCAACTCAAAGAGAGACATGGAAGTTGCTAGACTACATATTTTTCAAGGTTCTCCATTCATTCTGTTCCTTTAAAATGTTTTGATTATGTAAATATTTTAATGTAAAAGTTCATAAATTTTATTTTGAAATAGGTACGAAACTAATTTATAGCATTCATTTCATTCTTGATCAGATAAAGGGCTTTAAGCCTTTAATGGTTAAAGTGTTAGCAAGGTATGTAAATGGGACGGTGCTCTTCACGAGATACATTGTAGTAGTTTTTATGTGTTTGTTGCTTTTGATAGCCCCTAGACAAGTTAAACAAGGGTACTATAGTCATTTCAGCTAATAGTTTAATATAAACGGGTCATAAATGAGTGGTGTAGTAAGATAATAAAAAAATAACTCTTTTAAGTCGGCCAAAACTTAAAAGTACTTGGCTATTTTATAGCTTTTACTCTCTACGAAAATAATATTTATGAACTTTTACAACGTGCATCAAACATAATTATAAAACAAAATTAAGAACCGTAATAAAAATAGAAAACAAAAAATAAGCTATTTGTTTTATAATAAAAAAAATACGTTATTAAAAATTTTAGAAAAACTCATAGCGTCTTGTAGCATTATAACTAGTAGATATTAATAAGAAGACAAACTTGTATATATCTTTTTTGTCCCTCGAATAGAAGAAAATTCTGTCAAATATTTTTTTCACTATCTTCGACAGAAATTTTCACATCCGTCGTTGCTGTTTGCTTGCTTGCTTTCTTCAAAATTTTCAACTTTTCTTGTAAGTATTTTTATTGCTTTGTATACTTATGAATCTCTCTATTCTTTCATTCATCCGACTAAAAAATAGGTATAAGTGGTTGAGGAAGAATTGTCTAAACGAAAATTTTAGTAACACTAAATACCCAATTAGTTTAGAGTAATTATGTAAAATTTGTTGATTTGATCACAAGCAACTATTTTATTGATGTTTTAAAGTTTTATATATCAACTTAAAGACCTAATTGTAATTTCATGTGTGTTATAATTTGATCGGGAAGGTTGAACTATTGAACCGATGAGAGGAATAATCTATGAAGTGTATATTATCATAGAAATTAATTACGGCCTCTCTTAACAAAATTTCTGCTCCGCCGCTTCATACGCATAGAGAACATTTACGTACTCGATATACGTCATACATTTAAGTCAACAAAAATAAAGCATAAACTCATAGAAAATGAGCTAAAATGAAAATTATTACAGTAACTTATTGTAAAAACTCCGGTAAAAAAAATCTTGGATCTTCACGTGCGTTTAATTATTGTTTGGCCAATGAGTTTTTTTAAGGATTTCATAAATTTAATTATGCTATTCACGGAATAGTTTATAATCCCGTGCACACGTAAAGATTTATAACCTCGTCGCATTATATTGTTTTGTAACTGTGACTAATTAATTTATTTAAGAAACATTATGATAACAATTATATTACTTAAAAATTGAGAAGGCAAATCGCACAAAAGTTTATTACACTTAAGGCCAATTCGAATTTAAGATATTCAACTTTTTTTTCTTTTCCTCGATTTAAGATATCCAAGTTATTTTTTTGTGCAATGTTAGGTTTTTGACTTTTCGAAAGTGACATCATTTTATCTGATAAATTGGTAAATTAATATGATGTATCATTATAATTGAGCATTTAAAAGTCATCTCGGCTAAAATTATGCTCAGTAATCTCTTTCAAACATTCGAAAAAACTTTACCTTGCATAAAAATATAACTTCAATACCTTAAATTGAAAAAGAAATAAAAAATTGATTACCTAAAATTCAAATTGACTTTAAATTTGATATCTTTTAATGTAATTTGCCCAAATTTAAAGTCTATGAGCAATATGTATAATTTATAAACTTGTAAAAGATAATTTTGTTCTTGCATCGGTAAAGTAGAACATAAAAATAGATTATTTAAAAAAGTGTTAATTGTAAAATTTAATAACCAAACAATATGCACTTAAGTTGAAAAGGAAGAAATAAAGTTCTCTTTTACTTGTTTGTTTTAGTTTTTCTATAAAACTGATCATTTTCAACAATTACTATGACCAAATTGAGGTTTCATTTGACTTTTTACTACTATTAAAGCCACGCTAATGTAAAAAAAATTGCGACGGTAGATATATGTTGCAAATTTTGAAACCATGATGTAACGAATTATCAACTGAATAGTAATGACAAAGAAAATGATTGCAAATCAACAAAAATATAAACTAATTTATTTTTATTTTATTTTTTTTATTAGTTGCAAATGTGTTTCAATTTATAAAAATTTGCAACGGAAAAGCAATGTAAGACAAAATTAAATCTAAAAGAAATTATAATTTATTTTTCATTGCAATTCAGTTGCAAATTTTCATAATTTGCAACGGAATAACAACCAAAAACAAAATTTAAATCTAAAAAATTATCATTTGTTTTCTGTTACAAAAAAATTATCACTTATCTTCTATTGCAATTTGGTTAAAAAAATCTAAAACTAAACTGAATAGCAAAGAAAGACATAATATAAATCTAAAAGAAATTATCATTTCTTTCCGTTGCAATTTTGCTGCAAATTTCAGAAATTTGCAACGGATTTGCAACAAAAGATTACATTAGAATGTAAAAACAATTATTTTTTTATTGTCGTCACAAATCCCATGTTCTTTTTTTTCCCACGTTAATCCACTAGAGAACGCGTGAAAAGATCAAAGATCCTCATAGCAAGGGTAATGCTCACATAAACTAAATAAGTGTATGTGTAAATAATTGTGTAAAATGATGAAGATGACTCTTCGTTCTTATGAACAAGCATATTTATCCACCATGGAGGCATTATTGTTTTGGATAAAACCTTAAATGGTGATCTGATGGTTTAGATTGCACCGATCGTGGTCATCCATTATGAAAACACTATCATCGCATATTTGGTCTACCACAATAAGAAAGAAATCCTTTTGATGTACTTTGTAGTGCACGCTCTTTCTTTGTTGAGTTCATGCGTACTGCGGTCATAATTATAAATGTCTCTAGAAATCCTAGATGCCTTCATTGTAAATGGATGAGCTTCCGGTTTATTTATATCATGTTACGATATAAAGCTTTCATAAGCAGAACTGAGTTAATACTTTTCATAACTGGTTGTGATATATTTAATTGGTTGTAACGGTTTAGCAGGTGTATTCAATCCTATTTGCGTAAAAATAAGGGTTTAACTTGAGATAAAACCTTAAATGATGATCTAGTGGTTTAGATTGCACTGATCGTGGTAATCCATTATGAAAACACTATCATAGCATATTTGGTCTACCACAATAATGCATCCATGGAGTAAAGCTTGCAATGAAAAGAGCCCGGATAACTCTTAAGCGTTGGGCTATTTATAACCTTGGGTTATATTGAAATTATAAGTTAGTAACATATCATATGAGTTACAACTATTTTTTTTTTCTTCTTTTAATCTTAAAAAATATTTCCCACCCACCCAATTTTTGAAGGATTAGGACCCTCTAAAGTTGGTTATAATATGATAGGTCATGTTAGCCAATCATACACAAGTTAAGTAGATAATTATTTTTCTTTTAATCAAAATTATGGGCCCACTTATTTTCTACTTCTCACATTACACACAACATGACCTATCATGTTGAAAATCAACTTGAGAGGATCTTTTTCCATTTTTAAATCCCTCTAGTTCTAATAGAGCAAAGGTTAAATATCCCTAATCAATTGCGTGCACGGGTGATCGCCCAATGATTGACTTATATGCAGACGAGTATTTTCTTTTCTACGAATAAATTTATGTTTATGTTTAGGAAACAAAAATTGCTACTAATATGTGGGTCTCGCAGCTTTGACATGTTCAGTTTTCATATTTGAATAAACATATTTAGTATTTAAAACATATCGGTCATCTTCGACTTTTTGTCTACCTTTTAAGCCTGTTATGACCCAAACTCATTACCCGACTTAAACCCTTTTTTATGATTAGATAACCTTGTTTGACTTCTTTTTAATCAGATGATTAATATCTTAATTATTAATGATGGTTCCTATTACAAGATAAATATCATGTATGAATGACTTAAGAGTCATGTGGCGGGACGTTGAGTCACACACCTATAACCAAGAAATGTGGAATAAAGTCACTTGTGTTGAGGAGAATACTATCCACTCCCAGCACTGTTACGTTGTAACCACCGAATGCGGTAAGTTTATCATTTCTTTGCTCAGTTAACGTCTACGTAAATTGGAAGTAAAGTTAATTACTTTTGTGGATAAAAAGTACCTTATTTGTTGAAATGGGTTGAAATTGATTGTCGTTGCCCTTATCATTTTTGAATAGTTTGGGTAGGGTATTTATGCGTTAAAATGAGTAATAATGGTTTTATATATTGTGATTTGTAGGTTGAAGTATTGCCAAAGTCTTTCAACGAGCTCAAACACACGAGATAAAGAGCTTTTTGAGCAAGCTAAAGAAGAGGACTATAAGTAATATGAAGAAAAACTTAAGTCTCACATGTTGACAATGAATGAAGAAATGGTGAAAGAAGTGAATGCAAAGATTGTTGAGATGTTTGCACAATATACACATCAGCCTCCCTAGTAAACAATATATTGCATTTGGTAAAGCTTTTGATATACTCTCTAATTCTATAACTCTCTAACTCGTAACAATGAGTTGGATAGAATGCTTTTGATAATGTTTATCATATTTTCGATATTCGGTTTATCATAATTTAGATATTCGGATGATTACTATTCCGGTTTGATTTACGTATTTAGAGATATTTTATTTTAAATTATTGTGTACTATTGGATTAAATTGGAAGGTCGAGGGGATAAGTAATGCTATTTAAAAAAATTCATGTATGTCGCAACTGCATTAACGAAGTTTAAATATCGATTTTGTGATAAAAAAAATTTGTTGCAAAATCTTACTGATGAAAACACAACTGCAAATTTTGGTTGTTGCATATTACTGAGGTTGCAAAAGTTACCATTGCAAAATATAACCGTCGCAAGTTATGTGTTGATGTAAAAGCATTCGTTGCCAAAATTGTGAAAAAGGTCTTTGTTGCAAAAAGAGTGTAGTTCTAACGAATTATCTTTTGTTGCAAAACTGTTGCAAAAAGTTTTCTGCAAGTTGTAATTCAGTTGCAAACTAAATTTGCATGGAGCATTTTTGCAATACTCAGAATCCGTTGCATTTCCATTGCAAATAGCCTTTTGCAACGAATTTGTATCGTATTTGGATGGTTGTAGTTTTGTTGTATTGTTTTTTATTGGCCAATAAATTAGTATATTTTACACATGTCGGATTACCCCTTTTTTATTTTCTTTTTTTTTAATCAATTTGATTTCAACTAACATTACTTTTTTTTCTTTCTAAAAGTACCTCTTAAATGCGTTTACTTTTATGGAAAAAAATAAAAGTATGGTAGCGAGCATCTGCAAGGCTAAACTCTTTAAATCTGCTTTGGTTCTGAATTGTTGAGATTGGATTTTTGCATCCATGCTACAATACATATGCAGAGCTTTAATTGGGTAACACAATAGTTGGCTGTAAGATATTATTAACAACAGTCTCTAACTCTCTAAGAGCGCTCGATGTGTTAATCTGGGTTTGAGTGTTATGCCCACGTGGCTCGTGTTAAGCCTCACATTATTACACTGTGGTTTCAAGTTAAGGCAATGCGTTGGGGTGCAAGTTTCCATGGCAACGCAAGGTAAGGCCAAATTCGATTAATTTTTTTTTTTTTTACAAAACACCACCCTTAAAACACCCCTTGGTTAACGGCTAGTTTAAAAAAAAAAAAAAAAAAAAAAAAAAAAGCGGCTAGTTTCAAAACTTTTCTATAAATACCAACGTTTACATATTAGTTTAACACACTTTTCATACACTATTAATCAAAAAAATTACACAAACGCCCCTTATGACTTTTCTTTTCCCTCATTCTGTCGAAGAAATGCAAGCATATATTGAAAAATAATGCGATCAAGACGATGTGGCTCGACAAAAGGCTATTGTCGAAGTTATCAAGTTATTTGACCTCGCAAAGGCAAAGAAAGAACGTTTGCGACAACGGTACGCGAAATGCAAAGACATTTCGCCGGAAAGACAAGCTGTGATCGACCAATTTTTTAGCAAAGAAGCCAGGAAAGACTATGCCATTAGTGACACGTTGTGGGAGTGTGTTTCACAGATACAAGCCAACATTAGCAACAAAATCTGTTGGAGCTATCAGGAAAACTAAATTGTTGGTTCTGTATCATAACAAATGAATCAAGCTGATGTGGGTGCATCAAGTTCATCTGATGCACCTAGATTTGTTGAGCAACACCATCATCAACCTCAGATGACTCAAACTGGGCTAGGTTATGCAGACGAGGCAGTTGATGAGCATGGCTTAACTGCAAGCCAGCATTATCAAACGATGTGTGATGAACATGCATTACGCGAAGTTGAAGCAGAATAAGCAAGGAAGCAACAAGAGGAGGATGAGAAAGCCAGGAAGGTAGCAGCTGAACGGGAGGCGTTCATTGAGAAATCTCCTTCTTATTCAGATTAAGTTATGTTTATGTATTTCGTATCGTAGTGTATTTTAGTCCGTATATTTTTTTCCTGTATCGTATTTCCGTATCATATCTCGTATTGTATTTTTATGTAGCGTTTATTTAATGTTTATGTAATGTTTTTATGGTTATTAATAAAGCCATATGTTGTTTATTAAGTAAATTATTAGTTTAGGGATTGAATTTCTAAATTTTATTTTTAAAAGGAAAGTGAGGCCCAAAATGTTGTATTATGGTCGAGTTATTATAAAAAAATGTGTTTTTTTTAGTTAAGGTTAAAATGTTAAAGCTGATGTGACGCTAACGTAATACCATGTTATGGTTTACATAGCCGGCTGATGGGGTGTGCAACGAGTGCGTTGGCACATGGCCCATCATTTTAACGGGCCTCCATTTTCAATAAAATAGCTATATATACATGATATATTTACATACGCTAAATATAGATAAAGGAGTCCAGCTAATATTTAATGAATAATAGGCCATTTAATGTTTGTTTATAAAACATTCCATATTTGTCATTTTTCTTTGTGCTTAGGTCCAGTTTGGTTTGTGGGTTTCAAGGGGTATAGAATCATTCAGTTGCTAAAATCAATGTTTGGTTCATTTTTTGATTCTCGGCAATCATTGTATGAAATGAGAATAGTGTGAAATGTCAATCCACTTCATTTTGGTAGGATTTGTAAAAAGTGAGGGGCCCACCACTTTGTTGTGTGTACATATATATTTTAAGTATTGATTTATGTCATTTAAAATTTATTTATATTATTTTATATTTAATATAAATTTAATAAATTATATATAATAATATATTTTCTCAATCATACTTTTTCTCAAACCTTTCCTAAATCTTTCAAACCATTCTCAAATCCAAATCCAATTCTAAACCCACTTATAAACCAAACGGGCCCTTAATTGATTAATTCATCTGAACATTTGTTTGAGGTACTATAACTTTTTTGTTATTCAAATTTGACCGGATATCTTTATCTTTAATAGTTTAGTTATTTAACTTTGTAGCCTACAATTGTTTATACATATACTTTGTTTGCATTTATGCTCTATAATTCAACTTAAAATACAAACATTTAGGACACAATCACACATATCTTAGCTGAAATAAAAAGATAGCGGATAGTATCCACCGGATACTTAAGAAAGTCGTTACTTTGCATGTGAAAGATGAATACACTTAATCATTTAACATTAATATTTTTGTCTATACTCGTAAGAACATTTGTGGTATTGATACAACTTTTGCAGTATATGTGAATCTTTGAGCGACTAGGGGGCCTATTTTACAGTATCGTACAGGGCCACCGAATACAATGAGACGGCCCTGATGGTTTAACTTGATGGCAAGATACCTAGGGCTCTAAGTAAGTAAGTAATCATATGTATTTTTTTTTAATCGAAATCAAAGGTACTAATAGCCTCGTTGCTCCTTTCAATGGGTTTTTTAGTGGAAGACTAGTTAGAACTTTGGACTAACTATTTATTTATTTTTTATTTTTTATTATTATTTATTTTTTGATAATGGGTTTTACCCCAGTTGTCACAATTCTCAATTTCCGGTCATTTTGCAAACTTTAAAATTTTTACTGATCATCTCGGGAATTTACTATTCATTGGTTACTATTCATCATTTTACTATTCATCGTTTTTGAGGTCGATTTGATATTTTGAGAGGTTATTTCAAAAGTTTACTATTCACAAAACACTATTCATTCCCGGAGAAAAATTTATATTCATGATTTTTATTCATCATTTTTCGTAAACTAGGTTTACGAGTATCTAATTCGCGTAACCGTGAGGGTTAACCTGCATATTCATGGAACATCATTGAGATCACTTTATATAGACTAGAGTTAGTCTACATATCATCCGTAATATCATTTTCATTATGTATATATTTTTACGACGGTTTTCGTAAATTCAACTCGATAATTATTTATTCACTCAATTCTTGCGAGAAATGTATTTTTATAATTTTTATGACTTCGATATATTTTATTTTGTTCCGTTAAAATCTATTTCTAGCTAACACTACACTAAATACCTAATTATATTTACTTATTACACATTATACTTAACATTTAAATACATTTAACTACAAAATACATCAAATTCCTCCCCTAAATATCCTTGGCGACCACCCCCCTTAGTCATCACATTTTCATAAAAATATCTTCTCTAAAATGGACACATACTCATAGTTAGCTAGTTTATTTGATTTATATAAGATATTTTTCTAAAGAAAAACACATACACTACACTTTTGGAAGGTGAAACAAAAATCAAACTCTCCCATCTCCTCTCCTATGTTCGGCCAAGATCAAGAACCAAGGAGAAATCACAAGTTTTTCAAAGATCAAGTGATAATATTGACCCTAGTATACTTCTATATAAGATTTTGAAATAAAAATCAAGAAGTAATTAGTACCTAGTTACCTTAAACCTCATCATACAACTAGTAAGCATTTCATGATCTTTACTAATCTTTCATAATCTTACTTGAGTTATTTTTATCATTCTAGTACAAATCATGCAAGTATTATGTGATTCATACCACTTCTAATTGTTTTTAGTACTTATTATGAGTTATAATCATCCTATAATTAATCCCTTGAATCATATCATTGTTAATGATGTTTAGGAACCCATGACACCCTAAGAAGGTGTATGGTAGGTTTTGAATAGATTTGGTGTTGATTTGAAGTGATTGAAACAAGTATTACGCTAGAAAAATCATTTTCGACAACATTAAATAGTGGTCTGATCGTTTTTGTAAAATCTGGAAAATTCAGCAAGTCATGGATTATTTTTGGCTAGATATTCAGAAAATATACTTTAAAACGAAACCGTGGTCGCTTGAACGGGTTAAAACGGATTTATAACGAAGAAGTTACGCTATTTTCAAGTTTTGCGACAAAAACTAATTTTTCTGAAAAATGTAAGCTGCCAAGGTCTTTTTAAGGGGCAAAAATGAGTTTTAATCATAATCTAAATGAGTTAATTTATCCAAAATATATTAGTATACTTTAACACGAAACCAAGGACATATAAAACATAGAAAACGGACGTATAACGACTAAGTTATACACATTTAAATATGGCCATCGTAACTATTTTACACAAGTAATAACACTTATATATTTTCTATTAGGCCAAAATGGTTATCGCAAGTGACCATGTTTGGAGCCATTTTTCATATCGATAGAATACTTTTGGGAAAGCGATGTCTTCTAGTAAAAGTGAGTTCACCTGGCCTATTTTCCAAAATGTTCAACCGTTCGTCAAACGAAGTTGTAACGAATAATATACGATCTCTCGAACTTTTCCGAAAACTACTCATAAACTATAATTTCTTGATTAATCACTAAGCAACTATTGTAGGATGTCGTTTCAACGTAAGTGCTTGTAAAGTATTTTATAACCTGACGAGATGTCATAAACGTATATTTTGACGATAAACTTTATTTTCAAATGTACAAGTGGTATGGAAATCATATGAGTTTGCATGCACAACATTGTTTCATGACTTACATTAGAACATATCATTCATATTAGGTTGCAGATAGAGATTGCACCTCATTTCAGTGTATCCACTTTGTCATCATAATCATTGCATCGTGAGTTCGTAGCCCACTTTTACTCGTTTAATTGTTTTATAAACTCTTGGGAGATACATGCTCAACTACTTGCTTTTACTTTACACTTATATGAACTTAAATAACTGTTGTTTCACTACTTATGCTAGTAAGTAGATTATGCCCGAACTAAATTGAATATTATGTTATGAGCACTATTATTTGAACCACTTTCCTTGATTTTGAGCCCTTCGACGTGTATATTTGAACTCTTTTAACTTGATAGGAACCTTTTCACATATATTTGGACACTTTAACTTGATTTAATTCTTTTGACATATAATTAATCTCTTTTAACTTGATTTAAAACATTTTGACATATAATTAATCTATTTTAACTTGATTTAAAACATTTTGACATATAATTAATCTCTTTTAACTTAATATTGAACCTTTTGACTATTTTGAACTTGTTTGACTTTATATTGAACCCTTTGACTATTTTGAACCTTTTGATATGTTTTGAGCTATTTGACTGTTTTGAACTTTTAAACTCGACTTAAACCCTTGAACTTAATTGTAACATATTGGATTTCACAAACACATTAAAACATGATCACAAGTAGGCGATAACATAAGGTTTTTAGAGAGAAAGAGTTAGAGGTTTGGGGACTTAGTGAGAGAAAATGAAATTATTATTATGAGCTCCAACTCTCTACCTTGGGAGGTAGAGAGTATTTATAGTCTTACACAAATCGCCACCCACGGGCATGGATCGTGCATACAGCTGGTAAAGACCCGTCCGTCCTCCACGGTGTTACTTAACTAAATACAACTTAACTTTAAATAACTATGAATACGAGCTTTAACGATTACATATATTTGAGGTGACCAACACTTTAATAACTGGATTTACTAAATCCTAACAATCTCCCCTAAGGAGGTCACCTCAAATTACATTGAATACAAACAGATATTACATTAAGATTGTTCTTGGATTCTTGTTCTGTTTTTGCTCAAGAGCACGTAGTCATTGATTCTTCATTTTTGCATGTTTGGATAATCTAAGTGGAGGTCTTTAAGCGATCTACGTGATGATGAGTTTTGAGCCGCATTGAGATCATCGCCAACATAAATCGACTCTTCCATTGTGGTGTTGGTATTATGTGATGTTGTGACATTTGGACCGACATGCTCACATTCGGATCATGATATCTTCTCATCGAGTAGTGGAAGCTTTAGTTGATTCATGATATTTGCAGCAGCGGGTGAAAATATCAGAGTCGTTGATGCACTTCATCATGATTTCTTTAGAAATGAATGTGTTGTGTGAGCATGCGGCTATGGATTGACCTTCCATTCGATCACCGCAAACGTCGGGTGTACCGCATACAACAGTTAGCAATAAAGAGCACGAAAAGTGTCTTTGATCACTTTCGTCGAATCGAGGTACACGCCCACGGTTCCCGCTGATCGAGACAAGTCTTTACTGTGATCGGTATAATTCAAGAATCTCCTTGACGTGGTTTCGCAAATGCTCTAGTGATCAAATCGAACGTCTCAAAGAAGACAACACGGAGTGAGTGAACCAATAATTTGAGATTCACCGATTGATGAAAGAGATTTGAAAAACAATCGTGTCTCGCTCAATAAAGTGTTTTGAAATACAACAAAGGTTTTAAGAAAAATCAATTATCAATCATAAACACCTTTTAATTTTTGAAACATTAATACACGATCGATGTGCTAGAGAAAGATTTTTAAGCACAACGACCGGTTTTCAAAGGTATCCACAATCCATAACTCGAACCGGATTGATTCAAAGATTGAATCGCCCATTGTTTCTCGCGGTTGTCACATGGTTGATCTATTGGATAGATCTCACATGTCACCCACCGTGAGCTTGTTTGATGTTGGCTCGTAATACTTTCCATCTTCATTGTGAATATGTTTGCATATCACTCGGATGTTCCGCAATACCACAAGGATAATGCGTGGGACTCTTAAAATATAATCTCTTTTCACATTGTGTGAAACAAAGAGTCTTCATTGACAGTTTCCTAAAGAGATTTATTATGATGATCTCGAGGCTCTAGACTCAATTGTGCATATTTGATTCCTATGCCGGAGACTAGGGAGAGGGTCTCCTTCTTCAATATCAACAATCTCTAAGAGAAAGTCGATAGATTATGTACGTTTCCCATGAGAATGAAACAAGTCCCTTTAAATAGAAACTTGAGTAGCTTGGGAAGTTGTAGTGTAGTGCGTCACTGGGTCCATGACGTCTTGTCTTCAATACCAGTGTTACCTTGGTAACCACCAGTAGCATATGAATTGAACCCAGTTTACGCCTAAGGTTGAATAAATGGAGGGCTATTTCTTTTCACCCTTTTCACATTCAATTCTTTTTCATTCTTCAACCCCTTCAATGCTTACCAAGACTTCATAACTAGAACTTTGTTGGGTTTATTCCAAGACTAGCTCTGCCTCATCCGCACTCTTCCCATATCTCATTTTTCTCCTATTTTCATCATACCTAAGGACTTCTACACTATCTAGTGGATTGTCCTCGGTTGATCCCTCCGGTTCAAGCGGATTATGGGAACTAATACCTAACCTTATCATCCTTATATCACCATACATGAAGTAAATTTGGTCGATCTATTTGGTATTGTTCATCTGCCATTGGAACCAATTGAAAACCATTTGAAAAATCAATCCGGATACTTGTGATATATTATCAAAGCATTTTGTACCGAATTATTTTTGATATTTTTAGAAAAAGAGCTCCCTCAACATGTGCATCATGTATTTGAAATCGTTTTGGTACACGGAGGCAAGAGGAAGAATTGGCTTCTCCGATTACCATTTTCTAAAGATATCAACATCACTTCCCGATCAAATCAAGTAGATAAAGCATATTGGGAAGGATGAGGTTTTATAAGTTTGCTCCCCTCAATATGTGCCTCGAGGTTTGAAAGAGTTTAGCACATATTAGAAGGAACCCGCCTTTAGAGACAAATCAATCACGTTTCAATTCTTTGTGGTTTAAAAGATGCTCCCCCTCAACATGTGCATGGAAAATTTGAAATCGTTTGGCACATGTGGGAGGAAAGCTTGCTAAACACTTATGAAACCATTTATCGAATTATCGCTTTAAATAATTTAAATCACAAATTCTCCCGATCACAATTTTCAAATTATTTGAGATTTGTGATCTCTGTAGATTTAAATTGATTTTGAAAGCTTTTGAGGGGAGATGGGACTTGCTTATGAAAACATATAACTGATAAGGATCAAATCTAAGACTTTAAACTCCAAAGATTTAACATGCATTAGTATCTTTTGAAAACAGTTGTATGACAAATAACCTTTTGATGAGATTGAAATCATTCTCCCCATCAATCAATGACTTAAGTTGTTGATTGAGAGATAACGATTTTGACAAACGTTAAGTCCAGATGATTTTCAAAAATTGAGTCCGAGTTATTTTTCAAAGCAATTAGTTTTCGTTAGATAGTAAGTAATTGTTTATAGAATCGAGCATGAGATTTGAAAACAAGATAAAGCATGGCTCGTTCTTTCTTTGAAAACGGTTTACCGCTCAAATGACAATAAACCATAGTTTCACTTTCTCCCAAAATATTTTTGATTTTTTGATTTTTTGAACTTTTTTTTTAAATATTCGAACAACATCTAAAGACCCGTGTCATTCTTTGAATGACAACACAAAATCCGTAGATGATATCGAACAAGGAAAAAAACATGACAAACTAACAATATTTTTGGGATTTTTCAAGATTTTCTAATTTTTATGGATTTTTGAAAGTTTTATATTTTTCTATTTGCTTTTTGTAGATTTTGAAATTTTGTATTTTGCTTTTCGAATAAATATTTACAAGATATGGATGAAGAAAGAACCTTTTACTCCTGTTCTTCCTCTTGAAGACGTTTAAGTGTTTCCGGTTGTAGACTCTTTAGACCAAGTCATGGAAGAATAAACTCAAAATGTTCTCTAGGAAGGGCTTTGGTGAAGATGTCTGCTAACTGGTATTCAGTCCTCACAAAATAAAGTTCCACCACATCGTTTTCCACTTGCTCCCTGATGAAATGATGTCGAATGTCGATGTGCTTTGCTCTTGAGTGTTGTACATTGTTGCATGAGAGAGCAATGGCACTTTATTATCACAGATAGAGGATTTTGTTGAATTCAAAGCCATAGTCGATAATGGGATCTCATCCATAGGATTTGAGCACAACAAGATGACATGGCTATGTATTCACCTCTGTAGAGAAATAGAAGTACTCATTTGTTTCTTTGAAGACCGACCACAAGCTTATCACCCAAAACCGAGCACCACCGGCGTGCCCGACGTGTATCTTGACATCCTGCATGATCGGCATCCGCATAGGTCGTTAGTGACATACCGGTGTCCTTCGGGTGCCAAAGTCCCATATTGATGGTTCCTTGGAGATACCGAAGACCCGCTTAACCGCTTCAAGGTGCTTTTGGTAGGCTTAGCTCGATATCTAGCACACATGCAATCATACTACGAGTAAGGTACATCGAGGATCCAATCATACTACGATATTTCGTTTGGTCTACCATGATCCCGAGTGGTCCTCATCCGCTTTAGTACGCTCTATCATGGGAGTGTCAGCGGGTCACAAGAATCAAATCCAATTTTCTTTAAAATCTCATTTGCATATTTAGATTGATTTATAAAAATGCCTCCCGGACTTTGTGAAATTTGTAATCCCAAGAAAAATGACATTTGTCCCATCATTGACATTTGAAATTGGGACCCATTTCATTTGAAAACGGTCATTCATTGAGGTCGACCGAGGCAAAATAATATCATCAACATAGATTTGAACGTGAATTAAATGTTTGCACGACTTTCGGTGAACAATGTCGGATCAACTGCTCCTTTCTTTGAATCCGGTAGATAGAAGAAACTTTGATAGCGTATCATACCATGCCCTTGGAGCTTGCTTCAAACCGTAAAGAGCCTTCTTCAAACGATAGACATGAGTAGGATGCTTTGATTCACAAAGCCTTCAGGTTATCGACGATACGACTTCTTTAAGATCTCCGTTAAGAAAAGCCATCTTACATCCATCGATAGAATACCATGTTCTTACTTGCAGATTAGCCAAGAAGATTACGATTGCCTCGATACGAGAAACATGAGCAAATGATTCTTCAACGTCAATACCCTCCTCTTGACGGTATCCTTCGCAACCAATCTAGCCTTGTTCTTTAAAACATCACCATGCTTATCAAGTTTTACTTTGAAGATCCACTTTAGAGCAATGATCATAGACGCGGGAGCGGTACCAATTCCCATACATCTAGTCGATCAAACTCATGAATTTCTTCTTGCATGGCATTGAACCAACTGCCTTCATTCATGGCGGTTTTAACATCTTTTGGTTCGACCTTAGAGAGTACAGAGTTGAAGAAGCACCATAAGGCATCGGTTGCAAGTTGTTTCCGTGTGGATCTTTGGACGAGAGGGTTTCAATGATGTTGTCCAATGGATGATCATGTGTCCATTTTCTAAGGTGTTCATGTGGTTGTTGTTGAGGAACCAAGTAGCGAGTCGATATCTCCGATGAAGATGGTTCGATGATAATTCAGAGCAAATATGTTTTCAAAGGGGCATCTTCGGAGTAGCAAGGGATTATCTCCATCATTGATGCGAAACAATTCCATGATGTACACTTGATGATTGATGATTTGTTGATGAGACAGTGATCGCAGCAGCGCTTCTTGACTTAATGACATTGAAACGAAGGGTTAACTTCATTAACAGGATAGGAGCCGCCTCGCTGATGGAATTGACCGATCATTAGCACTTGGCTCATAGTGTTCATCAAACATTGGATCAAATAACTTCTTCAAATTATCTTCTCAAGGAGGTACATAAGGAGTTCTTTGGTGAGGATTTGAAACAAGAGTAGAACCGATAGGACTACTTGATGAAGATTGAAATGCGGGTCCGAATCGGATTGTCCCGAGCCATTTGCCCGCATGACTCATCGAACGTGACGTGAATAGTTTCCATGATATCTCGAGTTCTTTTGTTGTAGATTCGGTAACCCTTCTTGTTTGATGCATAACCTACAAAAACTCCAATGTCCGCCTTAGCTCTTAATTTACCTAAATCTTGACCGTCATTTGTTGGATAGCACAAAGCACCAAATACACGAAGGTAGGATAGATCAGGTTTTCATTTATGGACAAGTTCCTATGGAGTTTTTCCATGAGAGGTGTGTATAAGGGAACCATTTTGGGTGTAGCAATCAGTGGCAATGGCTTCAGCCCAGAGAAACATTGGAACCTTTGAATAAATTAGCATTGTTCTTGCGGCTTCCACAAGAGTTCGATTTCGTCTTTCAACTACACGGTTCTGTTGAGGAGTTCGTGGAACACTTCTTTGATGGCTGATACCAACACTTTCATAAAACTGAATTAAGTCTTTGTTAATGAACTTTGTGCCATTGTCTGTTCGAACAATTCTAACAATATTGTTGAGTCGAACCTGAAGCTATTTGATAAGTTTGATGATGACATCTGGAGTTTCATCCTTTGTCCTCAAAAACTTTACCCAAGTAAATCGAGAGTAGTCATCAACAACGACTAGAATGTATTTCTTCCCATTAATCGTTTGCACTCTCATTGGTCCGCACAAATCCATATGAAGGGTATGAAGAACTTCCATTACTGAGTTTGTGGGTTTTGGTTTGTGGGCATATTTCGTGCTTTTTCCCAATTGGCAAGTCGAACAAAGATGATCTTTTTCATACTTTAACTGGGTAAGCCTCGACAAGATCCTTTCTCGAAAGGTTATTAATGGTGCCAAGTTCAAGTGATTGAGACGACGATGCCATAACCATGACTTTGTTTTTGAAGCCTTTGACAACAAGTAGATTGGAGAAGACTTCATCATGTCCTCGATAGAGATAGTGTATAGATTTGAACCACGAGTTCCCATTAGCAGTTCCACACCATCGAGTTCTCTAACGAAACAAGTATGTTTTCTAAATGCCACTTCTAGATCGGAATCACGAATTGACCAAGAAAACAAGTTATGACCAAGACCTTCAACATAATATACCCTCGAGATTACACTTTTGCCAACAACATAGTCTCCATAACCCATAATTGCTCCAAAATGGTCGTTCCCGAATCTAACAATTCCATGAATTTACTCACAAAGTTCATGAGTCATGAAATATCTCCAAATCATATGCTTGGAACGACTGAGTCCGGTACCACGTAATCGATTTGAACGATCTTCGCTGAACACATACAAGAATGGATAATCGGATAATTGGGATTCCTATGCAAGAATGGGTTCCATTTGGTTAGTAATGATGATTGGAACACCCACATCAAGTAGAAACAATGGAAGCATCGTAAATAGATGCAATGCTAGTGTTCGTATTTGACCTATTCAAAGTATGTTCACTTCTTAAGGGAATAGTTCTACCATTAGGCATCCATTTTCTAGTGGGCATTGACATAGCAAATTTAGGGCACGACTCATTAATCTTACTGCCAAGAGGTATCCATTGATAACCTATATTACTAAATTTCCTTCCCTGGGTTTCCACTTTTTTCTAACTTTCTTTCGCCTTTGCCTTTTAGCCTTCTTAGCTTGATTTTGAACATTAACAGCTTTAATCGGGCATTTGACAAAGATGAATGGGAAGAAATACATTCTTGTAGTTGTTGACGACTACTCGATTTACTTGGGTAAAGTTTTTGAGGACAAAGGATGAAACTCCATATGTCATCATCAAACTTATCAAACGACTTGAGTTCGACTCAACAATACTATTAGAATTGTTCGAATGCATAATGGCACATAGTTTGTTAACAAAGACTTAATTCGCTTTTATGAAAGTGTTGGAATCAACATCAAAGAAGTGTTCCACGAACTCTCAACGTAACGGTGTAGTTGAAAGACTAAATCGAACCCTTGTGGAAGCCGCAAGAACAATGCTAATTTATTCAAAGGTTCCAATGTTTCTATGGGTCAAGCCATTGCCACCGCTTGCTATACCCAAAATCGCCCTTATACACACCTCTCATGGAAAAACTCCATATGAACTTGTCCATAAACCAAAACCCGATCTATCCTACCTTCGTGTTTTGGTGCTTTGTGCTATCTAACAAATGACGGTCAAGATTTAGGTAAATTAAGAGCTAAAGCGGACATTGGAGTTTTGTAGGTTATACATCAAACAAGAAGGGTTACCAATCTACAACAAAAGAACTCGAGATATCATGGAAACTATTCACGTCACGCTCGATGAGTCATCCGGCAAATGGCTCCAGACAATCCAGCCTGGACCCGCATCTCAACCTTCATCAAGTAGTCCTATCGGTTCTACTCTTGTTTCTAATCCTTCTCCAAAGAACTCCTTATGTACCTCCATCAGAAGATGATTTAAAGAAATTGTTTTATCCAATGTTTGATGAACACTATGAGCCAAATGCTAATGAAATGTCAATTCCATCAACAGAGGATGCTCCTATTCCTGTCAATGAAGTCAACTCTTCAGTTTCAATATCAATAAGTCAAGAAGCGCCTGCTGTTGATCACTCTGTCTCATCAACAAATCATCAATCATCGAATGTACATCATGGAATTGTTCTTGGCTCCAATGATGAAGTTAATCCCTTTGCTACTCCCGAAGATGCTCCATTTGAAAACATATTTGCTCATGAATCATCATCAGAACCATCTTCATCAGGAGAAATCAACTCTGCTACTTCAGTTCCTCAACAACAACCACATGAACACCTTAGAAAATGGACACATGATCATCCATTGGACAACATCATTAGAAACCCCTCTCGTCCAGTATTCACACGAAAACAACTTGCAACCGATGCCTTATGGTGCTTCTTCAACTCCGTACTCTCTAAGGTCGAACCAAAAGATGTTAAAACCGCCATGAATGAAGACAACGGTTCAATGCCGCAAGAAGAAATTCATGAGTTTGATCGACTTGATGTATGGGAATTAGTACCGCCCAGTTGTGCTATGATCATTGCTCTAAAGTGGATCTTCAAAGTGAAACTTGATGAGCATGGTGATGTTTTAAAGAACAAGGCTCGATTGGTGCAAAATGATACCGTCAAGAGGAGGGTATTGGCTTTGAAGAATCATTTGCTCCGCTGCTCGTATCGAGGCAATCGTAATCTTCTTGGCTATTGCTGCAAGTAAGAACATGGTGGTTTATCGGATGGATGTAAAGACGGCGTTTAACGGAGATCTTAAAGAAGTCGTATCGCCGACCAACCTGAAGGCTTTGTGAATCCGAACATCCTACTCACGTCTATCGCTTGAAGAAGGCTATCTATGGTTTAAAGCAAGCTCCAAGGGCATGGTATGATACGCTATAAAAGTTTCTTCTATCTACCGGATTCAAGAAAGGAGCGATTGATCCGACATTGTTCACCGTAAAGTCGGGCAAACATTTAATTTACGCTCAAATATATGTAGATGATATTATTTTTGCCTCGACCGACCCTAATGAATGTGATCATTTTCAAATGAAATGGGTTCCAAATTTCAAATGTCAATGATGGGACAAATGTCATTTTCTTGGGATTACAAATTTAACAAAGTCCGGAGGCATTTTATAAATTAAATTTAAATATGCAAATGAGATCTTAAAGAAATTTGGATTTGATTCTAGTGACCTGTTGACACTCCCATGATAGAGCGTATTAAATCGGATGAGGACCACTGGGGATCATGGTAGACTAAACGAAATATCATAGTATGATTGGATCCTGATGTACCTCACGCCCAAGAACCGTATATTCTCGTCGTTGTTTGCATGTGTGCTAGATATCGCTAAGCCTACCAAAAGCACCTTGAAGCGGTTAAACGGGTCTTCGGTATCTCCAAGGAACCATCAATATGGGACTTTGGCACCAAGGACACCGTATGTCACGAACGACCTATGCGAATGCCGATCATGCAGATGTCAAGATACACGTCAAGCACGTCCGAGATGCTCGGTTTTGGGTGATAAGCTTGTGAGCTGGTCTTCAAAGAAGCAAATGAGTACTTCTATTTCCTCTACAGTAGGTGAATACATAGCCATGTCATCTTGTTGTGCTCAAATCCTATGGATGAGATCTCAATTATCGACAATGGCTTTGAATTCAACAAAATCCTCTCATTGTGATAATAAAGTGTTATTGTCTCTCATGAAACAATGTACAACACTCAAGAGCAAAGCACATCGACATTCGACATCATTTCATCGTGGAGCAAGTAGAAAACGGTGTGGTGGAACTTTATTTTGTGAGGACTGAATACCAATTGGCAGACATCTTCACCAAAGCTCTTCCTAGAGAACGTTTTGAGTTTATCCTCCCACGACTTGGTCTAAAGAGTCTTCAACCGGAAACACTTAAACGTCTACAAGAGGAAGAAGATGAGTAAAAGGTCTTTCTTCATCCATCTCTTGTTGTAGGACCACTACGATATATCAACCTTATCACTTTAACAAGCGAACCCAACACAAGTATAACACCTTACGCGTATAAAACGTTCAACCCAAAAACACAAACGTAAAGCTTATAACAAAGAAAGAAAAGATGAGATGGTGACTTGAATGATTATATAAATCCGTGTATGTTATGAGTATAAGATATGCAAACAATAAGTTGTATATTCCTTGAGAGAAAATACACACACACACACACACTTTCACACACCCTCAAATGACCATTTGAGGGTATTTATAGTACAAGACACATGTTGCCCTAAAGGCTTTCCATGGGCTTGGCTTGGGCTTCGTGGACTTGGATTGGATTACACATTATAAACGGCTAGCTAAACGCGCTTAACCAAATAGCTTAGCCCAATCCACGAGCCCGTTGACTATTCTAACACGATATCTAACACACGATACAAAGTTCCTAAACGTGAATGACCATCACTTCTAATAAAACTATTAAGGCTAACAATCTCCCCCTAAGGGGTGGTCATTCAAACGATGCTCCACTTGATTAGGTCTTTACTTTTCTCGAGCTAGAACTTTGTGCGTAGATATAGAATAGTCTTGATTCTTTGTTCCTTCATGCTTTGTGATCAGATAATGTGATTGTCTGCCGTTGTCAACTTCGTCGGTTAGGTATCTCCACGTCTTTCTCCACCATGCTCACACTTCTATTTGACTTTGAGTTTCCAATGATGAAGTTCTCGAGTCTTTACACTTTGTAGATTCTTTGACATTGACGAAGAATCATCTCCTTTGATTATGATGAGAACTTTCATGTGTTGTTGGTATGAGCATGTGGCGAGTCTGCACGATCCATCCACTCCGGAGCTTCCATAAGAAGAAAACATAAAACAAGTTAGTAATAAGCGGATTCCGGCACTTACAAGTTTGAATTTCAAGGGTGTTAACAAAGATAGTGTGAAAACACATCTCTAATTCTCACAAAGGCCGTTCTCGAACCGAGTCCCACAAGTGAGATAACGCGATATACCAAGTACATCTACAGCTCGGATGAGTCGAGGTACAATCAAGCATCACCCCACGATCGTAGACCGCTTGACACACACTAAGCGTAATCCACGGAGAATTACCGAAGTGACTGCCGTGGTCGCTTGATGTTGACCACGGCGAGAATTTCCATTCAATCACCAAGATCACAGATGAAACTTCTCATAAATGTTACGGCAAATTGCTAAGATCTGCGTGGGACTCTAGAATATATCACTTGTGCCCTTATAGATGAACAACAAGCGATGTCATGTCAAGTGTTCCTATGAGATCTTTTGATGAATCTCGTGGCTCTAGACTCAATAAGTGCATTTTGGTTTTCCTGAGCGAAGACTAGGGATAGGGTCTCCTTCTTCAATACCAACGATCTCTAAGAGAAAGTCAATAGATTATGTAGGGTTCCCAGTGAGAATGAAAGAAACCTTTTGAGAGGAATTGAGTGGCTAGAAGGTTTAGTGCGGTCGTCATTTGGGTCCATGACGTCTTTGTCTTCAATACCGGTGTCATCTAGTGACAACCAAGAGTATATGTATTGAACCCGGTTTACGCTCTAAGGTTGAATATGGAGGGCTATTTCTTTTCACCCTTTCTTCACATTTCTTTTAATTCTTCAACCCCTTCTTTCTCCTTTCTCACTTTACTCCTTTTTCAATCATACCCGAGGACTTCTAATACTAACTATGGGTATTGTCCTTGGGTAGATCCTCCGCTCTGGCGGATCATAGGACAATTTCCTATTCTTAGTCACCTTATAACTCCATGACTGTCCTATTGTTGCCATAAAACCGCTTTTTATGAAAATCTCTCAGTGTTTATGATAGAAAACATGTTTGCAACACTCCGTGAGTTTTATATTTTCGTAAACACTCCCCTTCACATGTGCTCATAAGTTTTGACGAAATATGCACATAGAGGGTAGAGTTCGCACTTTTGAATTGATCGACTTTAAATGAACTAGACCGATTCGAGACACGCTTACATCACTAGAGAACTAGCTTGAAATTATTACCCGTCTGGTCAAGTCATAGAAAGTTTCTCGAGATGGTACATGATTCCTCGTCAATTCATTTGTTCCGTCCGAGTCGAGCTCATTTGAGATTCAAACCACGATCATTAAAACTTTTGATCACATTTTAATCACGTCTCTCCCCTCAAAATAGCATAATCGTGATATTTTTGATATCAACCGATTAAACAACATTTTAGAATATTTTGGGAGACAAACGGATTTGATTTAAGCATGAATTTGGAACATTTTGGTTTTATACTCCCCTTTAATAAAGCATAATCAATTAAAGGGTTTTAGAGGAGTTATCTTGAGCACAAAGTATTTTGAAAGATTTTGAAAATCTTTTGAACAATCTTGAAAAAGTGCTCAAGATGATGATGATTTCTCACCATTTTAAATGTAGTGCAATCAAGCGCACACCTCATTTTTCGATCAAAGCACGAGTTTTGATTTGAAAATAATCAAAAGTCATCATTTCGGTCCGGGTTTCGTCTTCAAGTATACGAAAGCCATTTTATGAAGAAATTTTGAGAAACGACATGTTTTGGAAAACAATTAAAGAACTCTCGCTCAAGCATCCGTACATGCCCGTATCATTGTTGAATGACATTTCTAGAAACGCATGTAATATCGATTATACAAGAGACATGTCGTAGAAGAATATTTTTTGGATTTTTGATTTTCTATAGTTTTTGTATTTTTGAAAGATTTTATATTTTTATATTTTGCTTTTGTTGGTTTTTCAAATTTTGTATTTTGTTTTTCAAAAATATTTACAGTGAAGCTTTTGGAAAATCATTTTCAAGAAGATTCGAGAAGACGTTCTAACTCCTCGTGGGTTAGGCTTCGCATTCCAATTCGTCGAACTAAATACTCAAACCTTTCTTTGGAAGGGCTTTAGTTAATAGATCGGCGAGTTGGTAATCGCTTCATGAAGAATAATTCAACAGACCATTTTCGACGTACTCTTTGATGAAGTGATAGCGGACACGGATATGCTTAGTCTTTGAGTGATGAACGATTGCATGATATGGCTATGGCACTTTTCGAGTCACAATACATAGGTATTTTATCGAAAGTAAAGCCATAATCGTGAGTTGTGTTCTCATCCATAGAACTTGAGCACAACACGCAGATAGAGACACATACTCGACTTGGTTTGATAGTGCAAAGGCAATCTTGTTTCTTTGAAGACCAAATGACTAACTTTTCTCCCAAAATTGTGCTCCCGGATGTACTTTTTGTCAACTTGATCACTGCGTGGTCCGCATCCGAAAAGGCAATTAGATCAAACCGATTCGCCAGATACCAAAGTCCTATGTGAATGGATGTATTCGGTGCGAAAGATCCTTTTAACCTCTTTGAGGTGCGCTTCGGTGGGCTTAGCACGAAACCGTGCTAATAAGCAAACAACAAAATGAATATCCGGACGACTAGCGAAGATACATGAGAGAACCAATCATGCTCCGATATTTCTTGGATCAATAGGTTTCCCAAACAAATCGGCTCCAATTTTTGGTGAAGTTACCATTGGTGTTCGACCGAATCACAATTATCCATACCATGATTTTTCAAAATCTCGCTTGTGTATTTAGCTTGATTTATAAAAATTCCACGAGGGATTGATGTATTTGTAAACCAAGAAAGAATTTTAGTTCCCCATCATGGACATTTCAAATTTGCTTTTCATGAGATTTTCAAAATGTTTTGAAAGATTCGGACTAGTGGACCCAAAGATGATGTCGCCCACGTAATCTGAACAATCAAAATGTCGTTTTGCATTTTGTGTAAACAAGGTAGGATCAACTGTTCCTTTGGTGAAATTGTTTTGGATAAGGAAAGAGGATGATTCGTCATACCACGCTCTCGAGCTTGCTTTAAACCATAGATTGCCTTTTGAGTTTGTAGACGTGAGTCGGATGTTCCATGTCTATGAAGCCTTCCGGTCGACTCACGTACACTTCTTCTTCGAGTTCCATTCAAGAACGCGGTCTTAATGTCCATCGATAAACCGTGATGTTTTTGTGTGCATATGCCAAGAATATCTGATCGCTTCTAGTCTAGCTACCGCGAATGACTCTTCAAAGTCTATTCCTCTTCCTGTCTGTATCCTTTGGCCACAAGGCGAGCTTTGTTGCGAATTACGCTCATTTCTTCATCCCTTTTGTTTTCCATAACCACTTGAGATCAATGACCTTGACGTCAATGGGTCTTGGAACCATTTCCCAAGAGTCATGAAGGCGGTATTGGAGAAGTTCCTCTGCATCGCTTCTATCCATGCGGGTTACGCCATTGCCTCGCGAATGTTCTTTGGCTCGATATTGCTAATTGAGCAAAGGTAAATGCACAAGTCGCAATCGGTGGCAAGTTAGCGTCTCGTCTCGAATTGGCCTGAAGGTTCACCAATAACTTGTTCAATTGGGTGGTCTTTTGTCCACTTTAGAGTAGAAGGATACCGTTGGTTAAACGTTATGCGAGTTAGATGGTTCTCGTAAGCTTGAAGAAGATTCGGTGATTTCGTAGCAAACGGGTTTTCAAATACGTCTTCATCTAACGCTGCATCGTTACGGTTTTGGTTTTGCTCATCAACTGCTGGTAGAGCGGGTGCAAGAACTTGAGTAGATGTAGATAATGTTGATGGAGTTGGTGCATTGGTTTCGACCGTTGTAGATGCATCTTACGTTGGTGGTGGAGGATGATTTTGAGTGGGTGCGGTGGAATGATGGTTTGATGCATTTGTCAGTTCCACCATAGTATTCATCGAACATTAACTCGAATAAATTCTCCCATTCTTGTTCTTTAGGATTGTCAAACGAAGTTGATTGAGCTCTTTGAGGTACGAGTCTGAATCGATGTGTCCGAAGTCTTTCGATTTAGTGCGGGTTCTAGGCGAGTCTCTCGAAGCCATTTGTGAAAGTTCGTCAACGTCACATTCATCGCTCCATGATCCTCCTTAGCCTTCTCATTATACACCACGAATGCCCTCGAGTTATCTGAATATCCAATGAAGATTCCAATATCACCTTTGCTTTCGGTTTTCCAAGATCTTCTTTGTCATTCGTAGGATAGCACAAAGCGCCAAACACGTGAAGTAAGAGATATCCGGTTTTACATTGTTCACTATTTCATATGGGGTTTATTGAATCTTGGATGGATAAGGGATGGGTTACGAGTGAAACAAGCGTTGGCAATAGCATCACCCATAGAAATAACGGTGCACTAGAATAGATTAGCATCGTGCGGCGACTTCCACAAGAGTACGATTTCTTCTTTCAACTACCCCATTCTGTTGTGGAGTTCTAACGGTGATGTCGATGAGTAATTCCAACATCTTCAAAATAAGTTCTTAACTCCCGATTAGTGAATTACGTGCGTTGTGCATTCTTACAACTCTTCGGAGCTTGAAGAAGTACTTGAATGCGTTTCGAAAGGTGATGATGATGCACGGTGCTTCGTCTTTTGATCTCGAAACTTAACCCATGTATATCTTGAATAATCATCGGCGATAACAAGACTATACTTTTTCCCATTAAAGCTTTCAACTCTCATTGGGCCACATAAGTCCATGTGCAACATATGCAACTTTGCTTCCGAACTAGGTACGGATTTGGGTTTATATGATGCTCTTTTGCTTTTTCCTTGTTCGCATGATGGACATAAGTGATCCTTGGTGTATTTGAACTTTGGAAGTCCGTTGATGATGTTGTCTTTGGCAATTTTGTTGATGGTGTCGAAATTGAGATGGGATAACTTTCTGTGCCACAACCAGGACTGAGTTCCAGATGCTCGTGTCATAAGACATATTGGTGATGAAGAGGCCATTTGATTGATGTCGATAGCATACAAGTTTGTATCTCGATTCCCAGTTAAGAGATCAGTTCCATCCAAGTTTCTAACGAAGCAAGCATTTCTCCTTAAAGCAACCTCTAAATGTGCATCATAGAACCGCCTCGATGAAAACAAATTGTGTCCCAACCCTTCGACATAGTAAACCCGAGTGATCAAATAATTTCCAAAAGGTAGATCTCCATAACCCATGATAGCTGCTACATGATCATTTCAAACGTCACGGTTCCCATGAATTTCAGACGAAATTGATCGCCACTTGATTCCCGGTCATGTGCTTGGAGCAACCCGAGTCGACGATCCAAAGACAAATTTCGATAACACGCCATTCTGAAAAAAGAATATTGTGGAAACCGTTTTGATTTTGGTTCCTTTGGGTTGGGGTAAAATCCTTATCACACTCGAGAGGTTTTCTGAGTGGAATTCGGTTTATCATTCATTGTACCGTTCTTGAGTGTGAAAGTTCTACACTGGGTTTCCAAATATCATCCCTAAAGTATACACGTTGGTTCTGTCGGTGAGTGTAAAGCCTAAGTTTTGCAACTAGTCTTCCTACTGTTTAGCGTAATTACTTTTTGGGACGTTCTTCTTAACAGTGCTTATCATTCACATTCTTAGAAACACAATCATCTTGAGCATTTAAAGATTTCTTGCAAGTTAAACAAAGAGATTCAACACATTCATTAGACTTAGCAAGTTTCATAGGTTCGAGACATTCAGATGAAATGTCTTTCTTATTCAAAAGTCAGAAATTCCTAGGGTGTTCTTCTACTTTCTTCTCTTTATTCAAGCTACTACTCCTAGAGGCAATGAGACTCTATTGTTCCTTGTATTGCTCTTAGGCTTTAGTCTCGCTTCTCCTAGAGGTGCTTTCTAGTCCCTAGAAGGTGAGGCACACGCATTAGGATTCACATTTTTATGAAGGGAGGTGGTTTCACTATCCTAGTCTCTTTAGATGTGGAGGCGCACGCATTAGTGGTACTCATCTTAAAAGGCCAGTGCTAAAACTTTAGGTTTCTCGATAACCGCTTTTCCTTATCAACATTCATTTAGGTAGGGCGGTGGAGTGACTCGTTTGATGAAACATTTTCTCATTGACTTTTGGAGGAGGCATAGAAATGTACATTTTGGTTTTGAAACCGGTTTGGGAACATTTGCTTTCTCCGCATCAATGGTTTTGTAATCACAGCTTCCACCGCCTTTCCTTTTTGATTTTCCACCGAGCCCTCAAAAGATCATTTTTCGCTTTCATGTCATTGTAGGCACGCTCATACGACAGCTTTGTCATACTTGCATTCCTCGGTTTTTCGATCAAGTTGTTTAAAATATGAGATATTTTCTTTTCAAGTTTCATAAGAGCTTTTCATATTTTGAAACAATTTCGAGGTCTCATCCTCGAGTCTTTCATGATCTTCAATGAATATGTTTGCAAAATGATGGACATAATATCGATGAGTCGAACATCTTCTGAGAGAGAGTCATTTAACTTTTCCAAAACTTTGATGTGTTCAACACTTTCATTAGCTTGCTTTACTGGTTTATGGTCCTTGACAAAGTCACTTGTTTCTTTCAAAAGGCTTGTTCAAAATGAATTACCACAGAGTTGATGTTATTCACCGAGGGCAATTTGAGTTTCAAAAACTTTTTCTGCTCATTATCAAAACTATTAAACCGGATATTTGTTGTAATGTTGGTTTTAGTTTTAACGATCTCTTGAAGATCCGCAATTCTAGTTTTCACATTTTCTAAAATACTTCTCGCATCACTTGTGTTAAAAGGATTGTTTGAAGACATTTGTTCAATGTTGAAAGAGATTTTGAGACTTCTCTTGGTTTTGAAACAGATTTTGAAACCGGTGTTGATTGTTGTATGAAACACTTTGTGTGGTGGAAAACTTTTATTGTCCTTTTGAGAAACAAAAGGAAGAACATTAATTTGGTTCCATTTGTTATAATCAATCGGTTTGATTTCGGATGTTTTTGTTTCATTTTAGATCTACTCTCCTCGATAGTTCTAACGCTTCAAGAGAATCATGCACAATTATAGGTTCATGCAATGGTTTTCCATTGTTCAACACATTCCGCTCTATCGAGCTTTCTTGAGAAAACAAGGAGGTGAGTTACCAAGAGCCATTTTTGCAAGTATGAAAATCGGATTTACTTGATTAGAAAGCATCTTGATTGTCTTAGCGGAATGACCCGTTGTAAGAAGTAAATTGTCCAATTTTTGATCGTTTCAGTTTTATCCGAATCTCATCAAGAAGAGAATCTTCTCGTTTTGCAAAATCGCTTATCAACTTCTTCTTCTTTTTCAAGATCGAATATGTTGCTTTTGTTTTGAAAGTTGGTCATTTAGTTCGAGAAATTTCCGTGTTTAAAGATTTGATTTTCAAATTGATTCACATCAAGTGTGTCATACTTGAGTTGCAAATCTTTTCTCTTAAAACAGAATCTCGATAACCAATTTCTAATTCGGACATTTTGTTTGTATGAAATTCATAGGCTTTGGCGTGCTCCTTGTAACTCTCAAGCTCAGCGGTCAATTTAACATTCGCGGCCTTAACTTCGCGATTGACCGTTCTAACTTTCTCAACTTCAATGCCACATTGATTGATTAATGATTCAACATAAGCACGTGTTTCCTCATCGGTCTCGATATTTTGTGCCACAGCCTCCACTAGGATCCACATATGGAGTTTCGAGTTAGTATTGCTACAACTCGGATTGTCCGGTATGTATCATAAGTAGGTCTTGGCGTCACGAATCTTGTTCGTCATGAGTAAACACATCAAATATGACATTGTTATAACATGGATCAATGATTGGTACGTCGGACACGGTATTGGCGTCATAGGCGGAGGTGAGTCGACTCGGTCGTCATTTAGCTTCACAAGATTTGCCATGAAGATGCGATTCGCATTAATTTCCTCGAGGTCTTCCAAATCATCCATAATAGCCATAAAGTCATGTTCCTCAAGACTCAACCGAAATCCAATAGCGTTCCTTTTGTACCAACAGATGGTTTTAAAGATACTCAAGATCGTTCTTGTGCGGCTTAGTAGGACAATTCCTTGCCATGTGACCCATTCCTTGACAGTTATAACACTTAACTGACACCACGATTCACATTTCCATGATTCCCAACGATCGAGTGCAACATTCGATTCGATTACCATCGCTCTATTCCCAACATTCTGTCTCATCGATTACCACGATTCGAACCGCTTTGATTACCCATGCGAAATCCAAGAGCATATCCTCGCGATTCCCAATAACTCCAACCATTTGACCTTGATTACCCATATTCACTCCCGGTTGAGAAATTTGTGCATTGCGAGTGTTTGATGATATCCTTTGGTTGTTGTTAGTAGGTGTGGAATAGCGACCTTTGATTACTTGACCCAAGAGAGAAATTATTTGGGACATAGGGTCTTCTTGATCGATTCGAGATCGGTGATTCCTTGTTCCCGGTATTGTGGATCCGGATAGAATTGTTGTTGTGGTTGTGGAATGTATTGCGCAAGTTGTTGTTGTTGGAAGATGATGAAGCTTGTTGTTGTGTATTCACCGAAGGTTGAGTCTTTGCAATAAGTGCCAATGGATCATGATTCTTTGCCAATCTTTCTTTCCTTACTTCATTCGCTTGACTTGGTTTTGTTTGGAAAATCATTCGCTTGATCAAAGTTCACCGATGAAGGTCTTTTGTTTGGTTGACAATAGTGACATATCGTCCCCATTCTTCCGGTAGATTATTCAGAACTTGATGTTTTGAGCGATAGTTCGGGTGTCGACTTGTTTCGATTAGCTCATTCATCAAAGTGCAAACCTTCCATAGTAGGATTCAATGGATTCTCCGGTGTAGAAGTGAACTTTTCCCATTCGCTTAGCAACTTGTTCTCCATGTCTTGATGACCAATTTACATTCCATGACAAAGTCGTCTAACACGTTCCCACATATCGAAGCGGTTTCACAACCGCTCACCGCAACAAAGATGTCTATTGGTAAGCCCGTTGGATAATATGAATTGCCATGTCATCTCGCTTGACTTGTTTCGATCCTCTGCGGTGTATTGATTCGTATTGAAGACTAGAAGATGGTGTGGTGGGAGGTGTTGCATCGAGATTTCGTGTTCATTAACTTGTCGAGGTGGGAAGGGTCCATCTGAATAGATTTAATCATGAGTTTGCCATTAGGTTTGGTCTTGATGTAACGGAGCATTCGACTTGTCCATTGAAGATAACCACCTTTTGCCAACATAGGAGGACGGTTTTCGCACCGTTGCATGAATGTCTTGTTGAGTTGCCATAGATGAAGGTATGATCGATAAAGTTGATGTAGGATCGATTCAACGATAAAGGAGTTGTGGTTGATGATGATTAAGCTCGGTTGAGGTGTTTACGAAAGTCGTGCTCAGAAACTCGGTTCTTAAAAAATTTCGCCCAAAATTTGAAATTCACTATAAAAATCAATTCTAAGGTCGTATGAAAAATTTGAGTTATGACAATTTTGACGCCAAATTTGACCGAAAAATTTGAATTTAGGCCCAAAATTTGAATTTTGACCAAAATTTTCACAGATTAAACCAAAATTTGAATCTCGTAAAATTGAACGTTTAGTCTCCTCAAAAATTATTTATTTATTTTTATTTTTATTTATTTTTATTTTATTTTTAAGCCTTAGGCGTAGAAAGAGCTTAGGCGAGAAACACAAATTACGAGTAGAAACTTAGGCGTAGGATCTTATCGTGGGATCTTAGGCGTAGGATTCCTTAGGCGTAAGATCTTATGCGTGGGTTTAAAGTTACAGTAGAAAAGTTATGCGTAAGATTTAGCTTATGCGTAAGAAAAACTTAGGCGTAAGAAAAATGCTTATGCGTAAAGTATTCTACGCGTAAGTCGAAACTTATGCGTAATATTAGGTTTTGCCCAAAATCCTTTACACTATCACGATGTAAGAGATATCCAAAGTCGAAGTGTTCCACACACTTATCCAAGTGAGGAAGCACCGAGTCACCGTTAGAGCACGAAGATTCTTCACCAAAAGTTACGAGTAGAAAACTATGCGTAGTTGACTTTCTTCACGAGTAGAACTAGGGTTTTGACCTACTCGTAAAATTTTCACCGATTCAACCAATTTCTCTTGCACGGATATCCTTAAAAACACTCGAATAACCCAAAATGTTGACCTTTTCACCCAAAGTGCTTAGAAAAGTTACGAGTAGAAATGACCAAAGAACCAAATCTGAGCTTAAAATGAAGAAAAACACGTAAAGCTTTGAACTTTTGCAAAAGCGAAACTTTAGCACCAAATAAACCTTAAACCACAAGAATCTTGAGTTTTGAGTGCAAAATTAAAGCTTTAAGCTTGACAAAAACGATAACGAGAGCCTTTACGCGTAACACCTTCAAACCAAACACAAACACTTCTAAACAATTGTTAGGCGATTGATACCAATTGTAGGACCACTAAGAATATCAACCTTATCACTTTACCAAGCAAACCCAGCACACGTAACAACACCTTACGCGTATAAAACGTCCAACCCCGACCTCCAAACCACATAAATCTTATAGTAATCGGTCCTGACACTTGTAAATATTTATTCGAAAAACAAAATACAAAATTACAAAACCTTCAAAAAGCAAATAGAAAAAATATAAAACTTTCAAAAATCCATAAAAAAATTTGAAAATCTTGAAAAATTCCAAAAAATATTGTCTTTTTGTCATATTTTTCTCGATTCGATAAATATCTACGGTCTTTTTGCTATCATTCAAAGAATGACACGGGACTTTAGATGTTGTACGAATGTTCATAAAAAAAATCAAAAAATATTTTTGGGAGAAAGTGAAACTATGGTTTATTGTCATTTCAGGCTGTAACCCCGTTTTTCAAAGAAAGAACATAGCCATGCTTTATCTTGTTTTTCAAATCTCATGCTCTGATTCTATAAACAATTACTTACCATCTAATGAAAACTAATTGCTTTGATAAATAACTCGGACTCTATTTTTTGAAAATCATCTGAACTTAACTTTTGTCAAAATATCTATCTCTCAATCAACAACTTATGTCATTGATTGAGGGGGAGAATGATTTCAATTAAATCAAAAGGTTATTTGTCATACAATTGTTTTCAAAAGATAATCATGCATGTTTAATCAATGGAGTTTAAAGTCTCAAAATCCGATCCTTATCAGTTAATATGTTTTCATAATCAAGTCACAATTCTCCTCAAAAGCTTTCCAAAATCAATTTAAATCTATAGAGATCACAAATCTCAAATGATTTGAAAATTGTGATCGGGGGAGAATTTATGATTTAAATTGGATTTAAACTGATAATTCGATAAATGGTTTCATAAGTGTTTAGCAAGCTTTCCTCCCCACATGTGCCAAACGATTTCAAAATTTTCATGAACATGTTGAGGGGGAGCATTTTTTTAAAACCACAAAGAATTGAAACGTGATTGATTTGTCTCTAAGTGCAGGTTCCCTCTAGTGTGTGCAAAACTCTTTCAAACCTCGAGGCACATATTGAGGGGGAGAAAAATTATGAAAACCTCATCCTTCCCCAATATGCTTTATCTAATTGATTTAATCGTGGGAAGTGATGTTGATATCTTTTAGAAAATGGTAATCAAAGAAGTTAATCCTTCCTCTTGCCTCCGTGTGCTAAACGATTTCAAATACATGATGCACATGTTGAGGGGAGCTCTTTTCTAAAAATATTAAAACAATTCAGTACAAAATGCTTTGATAATATATCACAAGTATCTGGATTGGT
Source organism: Chrysanthemum lavandulifolium (assembly GCA_022545495.1). NCBI lineage: Eukaryota > Viridiplantae > Streptophyta > Magnoliopsida > Asterales > Asteraceae > Chrysanthemum > Chrysanthemum lavandulifolium. Next base: position 98,804,074 of record CM040239.1, read on the forward strand.
TTTCAAATGGTTTTCGATTGGTTCCAATGGCAGATGAACAATACCAAATAGACAGACCAAATTTACTTTATGTATGGTGATATAAGGATGATAAGATTAGGTATTTTGTTCCTATGATCCTCCAGAACCGGAGGGATCTACCCAGATATGGGAAGAGTGCGGACTGAGACTGAGCTAGTACTGGATTAAACCCAACAAGGTTCTAGTTATGAAGTCTTGGTATGCACTGAAGGGGTTGAAGAATGAAAAAGAATTTAATGAGAAAAGGGTGAAAATAAATATCCTCCATTTATTCAACCTTAGGCGTAAACCGGGTTCAATTCATACGCCATCGGTGGTTACCAAGGTAACATCGGTATTGAAGACAAGGCGTCATGGACCCAAAGGACGCATCGCACTACAACTTCCCAAACCACTCAAGTTCCTCTTAAAAGGACTTGTTTCATTCTCACGAGGAACCGACATTATCTATCGACTTTCTCTTAGAGTTTGTTGATATTGATGAAGGAGACCCTCTCCCTAGTCTCCGATATAGGAATCCAAATATGCACTATTGAGTCTAGAGCCACGAGATCATCAATAAATCTCATTAGGACACTTTCAATGAAGACTCTCTGTTTCACACAATGTGGAAGAGAGATTATATCTTATGAGTCCTATGCATTATCCCGTGGTATTGCGAACATCCGAGTGATATGCAAACACATTCACAATGAAGATGGAAAGCCTTCGAGCCAACATCAAACAAGCTCACGGTGGGTGGCATGTGAGATCTATCCAATAGATCAACCATGTGACAACCGAACAAAACAATGGGCGATTCATTCTTTTGAATCAATCCTAGTTCAGTTATGGATTGACAGATACCTTTGAAAACCGGTCGTTGTGCTTAAAACTCTTTTCTTTAGCACATCGATCGTACTAATATTTCAAAATAAAAGGTGTTTATGATTGATAATTGATTTTCATTAAAACCTTCGTTGTATTGCAAAACAATTTCTATTGAGCGGTACACGATTGTTTTCAAATCTCTTTTCATCAATCGGTGAATCTCAATTACCGGTTCACTCACTCCGTGTTTTCTTCTTTGAGACGTTCGGTTTGAGAACAACTAGAACATTGCGAAACCCTATCAAGGAAATTCTTCAAATTAAACCCGATCACAGCGAGACTTGTCTTCGATCAACGGGAACCGTGGGCGTGTACCTCAATTCAACGAAGTGGTCAAAGACACTTTCGCGCTTTATTGCTAACTGTTGTATGCGTGTGCGCCCGACGCTTTGCGGTGATCGTAATGAAGCGGTCAATCCATAGTTGCATGCTCACACGGACATTCATTTCTAAAGAAATCATGATTAGTGCATCAATGACTCGATATTTTCACTCCATGCTTCGCTACTGCCGCCAATATCATGAATCAACGAAAGCTTCCGCTACTCGATGAGAATATATCATGATCCGAATGTGAGCATGTCGGTCCAAATGTCACAACATCACATAATACCAACACCACAATGGAATAGTCAGAGATTTATGTTAGCTGGTGATCTCAATGCTGGCTCAAAACTCATTATCACGTGGATCAGTTAAATACCTCCACTTGGATTAACCAAACATGCAACAATGATGAATCAATGACTACGGGCTTCAGAGCAAAGAACTTGAACAAGAATCCAAGAACAATTTTAATGTTATATTTGTTTGTATTCAATGTATTTTGAGGTGACCTACCTTAGGGGGAGATTGTTAGGATTTAGCAAATCCAGTTATTAAAGAGTCGATCACCTCAAGTATATGTAATCGTTAGAAAGCTCGTAGTCGTAGATTAATTAATGTTTTGTAGTATTTAGTTAAGTAACACCGTGGAGGACGGACGGGTCTTTACCCACTGTGTGCCTGATCCACAGCCCGTAGGTGGCGTTTTGTGTAAGACTATAAATACTCTCTACCTCCCAAGGTAGAGAGTTGGAGCTCATAATAATACTTTTACTTTCTCTCACTAAGTTCCCAAACCTCTAACTCTTTCTCTCTCTAAAACCTCATCTTATATGCCTCTTGTGTTTATGATATGATGTGTTTGTGAAATCCAATATGTTACACTGAACACAAGTCGCTAAAGCACCAAATCGCTAAGCAGACAAGTCGCTAAAGAGCAACTCGCTAAGTATCCAAGTCGCTAAGAGTCAACTCGCTAAGAACAATAAGGACAAGTCGCTAGAAACAATAGAGACAAGTCGCTAACCCAACCAAGTCGCTAGCCGAAGTGGAACCTCCACTAACTTGTACTGTTTGTCGGCTTGTCTCAATAGACAAGTCTCTAAGATCAAGTCGCTACGACTTAAACTACAACTCGCTGGAAATTACTGAACCAAGTCGCTATGAAGAAAACCACTCCGAGACTCAAGTCGCTAAGTAGAAAAACTTCAAAACCACACTTTTCAATCCAAAACAAGCACAACCACAGTGATTCAAGCTTTCCAATTCAAAACCCAAGCACTTACAATGATTCTAAACACAAAAGTACACTCAAAATTCAAACTTTAACACAAGAAATGATCCAAATGATGTAAAAACCACTAAACTTTTTCAAACCCAAAAACCATATAAAACCACTAGAAATCCAAGGATATGTAAGAGAGATGATCAAACCATAGCTCTTGATACCATTTGTAACATATTGGATTTCACAAACACATCAAAACATGATCACAAGTAGGCGTATAACATAAGGTTTTTAGAGAGAGAAAGAGTTAGAGGTTTGGGAACTTAGTGAGAGAAAATAAAAGTATTATTATGAGCTCCAACTCTCTACCTTGGGAGGTAGAGAGTATTTATAGTCTTACACAAATCGCCACCTACGGGCTGTGGATAAGGCATACAGTGGGTAAAGACCCGTCCGTCCTCCACGGTGTTACTTAATTAAATACAACTTAACTTTAAATAACTACGACTACGAGCTTTCTAACGATTACATATACTTGAGGTAACCGACACTTTAATAACTGGATTTACTAAATCCTAACATTAATTATGAACCGTACGTGCTATGACTTTGACCTAAAGTCTCCCATGTTCGGAGCATCACTATAAAGTCTCCCAATGTGAACGGAGCAATACTAAGTCTCCCTTGTACGGAGCAGTGCAAATTCTCCCATGTTCGGAGTGTTCTTAATTGTATATAATAGTTGTATGATGTACCGTTCGTACATTCGCATTGTTAGTCTCCTATTAGTAGGTAGTATAGATAGCGCTATTAGAGGTCGGCCAACCTCTCGTTCACTATGTTACGGAACGCATATTAGTTATTCTAGGGGCTTTCCCTGGCATACATTATTATATACGTGGTGCTATATTGTGAACTATTATGACAGCGTATACTTGACCACTAGACACACTATATTTTGGGCAATGGGTTGTGAACACACAGTTGCAAGTTTTGTATGGGCGGAACTTGGGCCGAGTGGATTTACAATGCCTTTGCTTTGTGAACTATTATGATAACGTGTACTTGACTTCTAGACATACTACTTTTGGCGGTGGGTTGTGAACACACAAGTTGCAAGTTTTGTATGGGCGAACTTGGGCCGAGTGGATTTACAATGCCTTTGCTTTGTGGACTATTCTAAATGACTAAGAACTTCGCCTTTCTCGCATGAACGTTCTTTAAAAGTTTTACATGTTTAACAAACTCTATGAACTCACTCAACCATTGTGTTGACACTTTTAGCATGTTTTATCTCGTATCTAAGGCATTCACTTCATGGCATGCATGGACTTATCATAGAGTCGCGATGTCGACGCATCTCACATATATTTTATGCACTTAACTATCGTTTGATTGTAACAAACTCATTTTGGTACATTGGAAATCTTTTTGGACTTATGTTTTGTAACTCTGATTATTTTACTTAATCAAACGGTATTTTCAAAACGACATTTTAGGTCATTCGATATAACTGTAACTTTGATGCTATGACAGTCATCCCCGAGGTATTCCATTCAGCTGCAAAACATGTAATTTGGGGGTGTGACACCAGTAAAGTAACTTTTGACTAACTTTGTGCATGGCATTACCAGATTACCTCATTTGAATGTTTAAAAGTGAGCCATGTTTTTGCAACCGGTGAATTATTGACATGTGACGCAAGTTATAAAATTACACTTATTAGGTTTCTCAATCACTACTCGTTTTTTTATTTTTTTTTCTTTAATCGAGTGTGGAATAACTTTTAGATGGATACATAAATTTCCAATGCAAAATTGAATAGTTGTTTCCATGTCTTTCCACAATTCAAACTAGCTAGCAGTAAATAATTATGAAAGTACTTTGTAATTTCTTTTTTGTAGTCAAAATTATGTTTGTTAAAAAAAAAGTCAAAATTATGAAACCGAACAGATTGATTGGATTAAGAGAAGTTGGAGTGTATCAATGACACGCAAAAGAGAGATAAGTGGGATGGTAAGGGACAATAGGTAAAATTTTGGGTTGAAACTGGTAAAGTGGCAAAAGAGTCCAAACACAATTCGTTTACCGTGTGAATGAAATAAATCTTCCATCGATCAATTGCCTAAAATAATAGTGATAATATATATTATGGATAAAGATCAAATAAAAAGACAAATATCCGTAAAATATAAAAGATTTTTTTAAAAAAGTTCTCGAAAATTCCAAAAAATTTCACAAGATCGGGTATGATGGTGCATGAAAAGTTGTGAAAACCTTTTTCTAAAAGTGGACAAGTTATTCAAAAAAGTTATGAAAAAATACGTTTACAGATTAAATCGTTTTTTGTGCATCAAAATTGGTTTTGCACCAAAAATTTTGTGACTTTTTCATCAAAATAACATTAGCATCTAACTAAAACAAGTTGAAAATTTTGTGCATCAAAATTTTTATGCATCAAAATTGCTTTTTGTGCATTAAAAAAAACGATCAAAACTCAAAATTATGAAAAATGTTTTCACAAAGTTTTATGCACCAACATACCCGATGTTGTGGTATCGGTCCTGCATCAATTAGTGGTCCCGATTTTTTTCACTTTATTTCGTAGTCCCGGTATTGTATCAGATTTCAAGAATCGGTACTGTTTAATCTGATGCAGTGCGGTTCAGTTCGGTTCGGAATTCGGTTCAAATGCTCATCCCTAGTTATATTTACTTGTTTATTTTAGATTAGTACTCCGCTGAACTACTTATAAATTTGTGGTTATTGTACCTTTTATTTCATTGATAGTTATTTAAAGATTAATTATTTTTATTTTGTTCAACTCTTGAGCAAAAAGCAATTACCTTCTTATATCACTTTCTTCTCTATTAACGTTTTTTAGTTGTTTTGAATAAAATACATATTAATAAGAAGACAAACTTGTATATATCTTTTTTGTCCCTCGAATAGAAGAAAATTCTGTCAAATATTTTTTTCACTATCTTCGACAGAAATTTTCACATCTGTCGTTGTTGTTTGCTTGCTTGCTTTCTTCAAATTTTTCAACTTTTCTTAGTAAGTATTTTTATTGCTTTGTATACTTATGAATCTCTCTATTCTTTCATTCATCCGACTAAAAAATAGGTATAAGTGGTTGAGGAAGAATTGTCTAAAGGAAAATTTTAGTAACACTAAATACCCAATTAGTTTAGAGTAATTTTGTAAAATTTGTTGATTTGATCACAAGCAACTATTTTATTAATGTTTAAAGTTTTATATATCAACTTAAAGACCTAATTGTAATTTCATGTGTGTTATAATTTGATCGGGAGGGTTGAACTATTGAATCGATGAGAGGAATAATCTATGAAGTGTATATTATCATAGAAATTAATTACGGCCCCTCTTAACACAAATTTCTGGCTCCGCTCCTGCTTCATACGCATAGAGAACATTTACGTACTCGATATACGTCATACATTTAATCAACAAAAATAAAGCATAAACTCATAGAAAATGAGCTAAAATGAAAATTATTACAGTAACTTATTGTAAAAACTCCGGTAAAAAAAATCTTGGATCTTCACGTGCGTTTAATTATTGTTTGGCCAATGAGTTTTCTTAAGGATTTCATAAATTTAATTATGCTATTCACGGAATAGTTTATAATCCCGTGCACACGTAAAGATTTATAACCTCGTCGCATTATATTGTTTTGTAACTGTGACTAATTAATTTATTTAAGAAACATTATGATAACAATTATACTACTTAAAAATTTAGAAGGCAAATCGCACAAAAGTTTATTACACTTAAGGCCAATTCGAATTTAAGATATTCAATTTTTTTTTTCTTTTCCTTGATTTAAGATATCCAAGTTATTTTTTTGTGCAATGTTAGGTTTTCGACTTTTCGAAAGTGATATCATTTTATCTGAAAAATTGGTAAATTAATATGATATATCATTATAATTGAGCATTTAAAAGTCATCTCGGCTAAAATTATGCTCAGTAATCTCTTTCAAACATTCGAAAAAACTTTACCTTGCATAAAAATATAACTTCAATACCTTAAATTGAAAAAAAAATAAAAAATTGATTACCTAAAATTCAAATTGACTTTAAATTTGATATCTTTTAATGTAATTTGCCCAAATTTAAAGTCTATGAGCAATATGTATAATTCATAAACTTGTAAAAGATAATTTTGTTCTTGCATCGGTAAAGTAGAACATAAAAATAGATTATTTTAAAAAGTGTTAATTGTAAAATTTAATAACCAAACAATATGCACTTAAGTTGAAAAGGAAGAAATAAAGTTCTCTTTTACTTGTGTGTTTTAGTTTTTCTATAAAACTGATCATTTTCAACAATTACTATGACCAAATTGAGGTTTCATTTGACTTTTCACTACTATTAAAGCCACGCTAATGTAAAAAAAATTGCGACGGTAGATATATGTTGCAAATTTTGAAACTATGATGTAACGAATTATCAACTGAATAGTAATGACAAAGAAAATGATTGCAAATCTGCTGCAAAATATAAACTAATTTATTTTTTATTTTATTTTTTTTATTAGTTGCAAATGTATTTCAATTTATAAAAATTTGCAACGGAAAAGCAAGTGAGACAAAATTAAATCTAAAAGAAATTATAATTTATTTTTCATTGCAATTCAGTTGCAAATTTTCATAATTTGCAACGGAATAACAACCAAAAACAAAATTTAAATCTAAAAAGTTATCATTTGTTTTCTGTTACAATTCTGTTGCAAGTTTTCGAAATTTGCAACAGAAGACAAAAATTAAATCTAAAAAAAATTATCACTTATTTTCTATTGCAATTTGGTTAAAAAAAATCTAAAACTAAACTGAATAGCAAAGAAAGACATAATATAAATATAAAAGAAATTATCATTTCTTTCCGTTGCAATTTTGCTGCAAATTTCAGAAATTTTCATCGGATTTGCAACAAAAGATTACAATAAAACGTAAAAACAATTTTTTTTTTTATTGTCGTCACAAATCCCGTGTTCTTTTTTTTCCCACGTTAATCCACTAGAGAACGCGTGAAAAGATCAAAGATCCTCGTAGCAAAGGTAATGCTCACATAAACTAAATAAGTGTATGTGTAAATAATTGTGTAAAATGATGAAGATGACTCTTCGTTCTTATGAACAAGCATATTTATCCACCATGGAGGCATTATTGTTTTGGATAAAACCTTAAATGGTGATCTGATGGTTTAGATTGCACCGATCGTGGTCATCCATTATGAAAACACTATCATCGCATATTTGGTCTACCACAATAAGGAAGAAATCCTTTTGATGTACTTTGTAGTGCACGTTCTTTCTTTTTTGAGTTCATGCGTACTGCGGTCATAATTATAAATGTCTCTAGAAATCCTAGATGCCTTCATTGTATATGGATGAGCTTCCGGTTTATTTATATCATGTTACGATATAAAGCTTTCATAAGTAGAACTGAGTTAATACTTTTCATAACTGGTTGTGATATATTTAATTGGTTGTAACGGTTTAGCAGGTGTATTCAATCCTATTTGCGTAAAAATAAGGGTTTAACTTGAGATAAAACCTTAAATGATGATCTAGTGGTTTAGATTGCACTGATCGTGGCAATCCATTATGAAAACACTGTCATCGCATATTTGGTCTACCACAATAATGCCTCCATGGAGTAAAGCTTGCAATGAAAAGAGCCCGGATAACTCTTAAGCGTTGGGCTATTTTACAACCTTGGGTTATATTGAGATTATAAGTTAGTAACATCTCATATGAGTTCCAACTATTTTTTTTTTCTTTTCTTCTTTTAATCTTAACAAAATATTTCCCACCCACCCAATTTTTAAAGGATTAGGACCCTCTAAAGTTGGTTATAACATGATAGGTCATGTTAGCCAATCATACACAAGTTACGTAGATAATTATTTTTCTTTTAATCAAAATTATGGGCCCACTTATTTTTCTACTTCTCATATTACACACAACATGACCTATCATGTTGAAAATCAACTTGAGAGGATCTTTTTCCATTTTTAAATCCCTCTAGTTCTAATAGAGCAAAGGTTAAATATCCCTAATCAATTGCGTGCACGGGTGATCGCCCAATGATTGACTTATATGCAGACGAGTATTTTCTTTTCTACGAATAAATTTATGTTTATGTTTAGGAAACAAAAATTGCTAATAATATGTGGGTCTCGCAGCTTTGACTTGTTCAGTTTTCATATTTGAATAAACATATTTAGTATTTAAAACATATCGGTCATCTTCGACTTTTTGTCTACCTTTTAAGCCTATTATGACCCAAACCCATTACCCGACTTAAACCCTTTTTTATGATTAGATAACCTTGTTTGACTTCTTTTTAATCAGATGATTAATATCTTAATTATTAATGATGGTTCCTATTACAAGATAAATATCATGTATGAATGAGTTAAGAGTCATGGGGCGGGACGTTGAGTCACACACCTATAACCAAGACATGTGGAATAAAGTCACTTGTGTTGAGGAGAATACTATCCACTCTGTGGAAAACTAGAAGGGGGGGGGTTGAATAGTTTTACCAATTTAAAACTTCCTTTTAAATATTTAGATCGACTTATGTCAATCTATTTGGTTGTTTATGTTGGACATTGATAGATAGATATATAAATGTGTAATGGAAGATAAAGAGTAAGAAGCACATCACTACGACACAAGTTATTTATAGTGGTTCGGCTACAAGGACACCTTCCTTGCCCTACTCCACTCCCCGAGTCACCTACTCGAGAGTTCGTAAGCACTACACCAAACTCCTTATGGCGGAGAAGCCTTCACAACGTCGCTTAACCTTTTTCCGGTACAAAGCTAAATACCGAGTTCTTTCACACCAAGGCGAACCACACCTAACACAACGTCGCCTACCCTTTATACGGTGCTAGGCTAACCACCGAGTTCATTCACACCTTAGGAGAACTAATCCTATCACAACGTCGCCTACCCTTTATTAGGTACTAGGCTAAGCACCTAGTTCCATTACTATGGAGGAATTACTACCCTTCACGACACAACACCTAATCTCAAGGAGATCTTCTCCTTGTTACAACACCATCAAGGATATCACCATCCTTGTAAATAAACAAATACTTATATGTATAACGATGCACCTCATCGATTATACGACCTAAGCATTCTTCCCAAATGCTATTTGATTTGATTCATAGGCATTCTTCACTAATGTCTTTGACACAACGCTTGGCACCCTTCACTAATGCCTTCGTCTTGACACCTTTAGCATTCTTCACTAATGCTTTTACGGATGATGAGCACCTTTCACTAATGCTTTCATCTTGACACTTTCGGCATTCTTCACTAATGCCTTCAACCCAACATCTATGGAGAAAGGTAGATCTATCAACAAGAGAACCTTCGTTGTCTTGATGATGACGAACATGGCAACTCATGGACTTGAGCTTGCACGTCTTCAAGAAGTGGTGATCTTTCCTTTAATAGGAACCTAGAAGATCACACAAAACAAAAGACAAACTACATAGATCACTTGGATCGAGGTTAGAGGTTAGAATACTTGGGGAAGTATGTGTGTGAAGTGATAAATAGAAAGGAAGAAATGGCTCTCTATTTATAGAGAAAATTCTCTCTTGTTTCCGGATCCCACGGATCCTACCACAAGGATCCGGCTAGCACAAAGCTAGGGATCCGTGGTCCGCCTCTTTGCCCATGGGTATTTTTGGTTATGGGTCATGGGTTATGGGTTGATCCATGGTTTTCTTTCTAGATACAATGTATCTTAAGGATACAATGAACTTGGTCAAGTGGTATATATAAAACCATGGGTTATGGGTCAATACCATTTGCTAGTATTAAGAGTACAATGAACTTAGTCAAGTGGTATATATAAAACCATGGGTTATGGGTCAATACCATTTGCTAGTTTTTACCCATTTAGTGTATACTTGTTTTTACCCAACTACATTCAATGTATTTGGTCAATGGGTCAAATACTTAAGTTTCTACCCATTTACATTACCCAATATACTACATACTAGTTATGTGTATATTTACCCAAATATGTAAACACTAGTTGTTGTTCATATGTAATACTAAATCATAAAATCACTTATACTTGTTTTAGTGTTTTATGTGAAAATGTGAATATGTTAGAAACTATTAGTTCAAACCATTTACGTATTTTATTTGTTTCGTTAATATGATTTTACGTTTGTTATCGACAAAACATTAGAAGATCGTAAAATATAAATAAACGTTTTTATGGCTTATTTGTATTAACAATCTCCCCTTTTGTTGATGACAAAACATAAAATTATTTTAAGGAAAAGCTAAAATTGTAAAAGTTTAATTCGATTTTACTTTCTTCTCCCCTTTTGTCGAAACAAAAGAGCTTGAAAGGAAACTAACACATTGTTTTTAGGAAAACATGTGAAAGAAAAATATTTAGAGCAAGTAACGCGAACGTATCTCATCTTTACTCCCCCTTGACGAGTCCATCCCTATGTAAGGGCGTCAAGAAAGTAATACTAAGCTAGTTTGTTTGCAACTAAGTTTGCAAAATATTTTGTCTAAGTGACGAATGTGCTCCCCCTTGATGATTGCAATTTTGCAAAGGGATGTCGAGAAATGTATTCCTAATATTGCAAGTAATTTGCAATGTATTGTTTTGACACAAAGCTCCCCTAGCTTTAGGGTGTCAAATGCTTCAAGTGTAGATTGAATAACTACAAAACAAAGGTTAGAAAACAAGTATAATGCACAATTTCCGCATATGTGATCCAAGTTAGTATAAAATAGTTTTACATCTCACGGATCCCACGGTTCCCTCCTAGTAGGGATCCGTCTAGGCAATTTTGAGGATCCGTATAGTGATGATTAAATTCAAAGAATGGTGATGTAACAAGTAATGTTAACATCAAAATGAGATATACTCAATATGGCAAGTAAACTATCATTCAATAAAACATAAGAGATGATCAACAAATCTCTAAAAACTAAGAGAATGATTTAGCCATATTCTACTAAAACTAATAAGTGACCAAAGCATAAGAGGCAACAATGTGCTTGAGTCTAGGGATGAGTAGACTTGTTGATTTGGTCCAATCTTTCAAGAAGATGATTAAACATGAAATGCAACTCATTTCGTACTTCTTGAACAAGTCCTTGGGTGATTAGACAATTAGAGCAATTATTGTCTTGATTAGGAACATGATATTTTGAGGAGGTCCTACAAATGATGATGGAGGTACATTGAGTAATTTAGGATGAGGTTCTACTAGGAATCAGAGTGGTGGTAATGGAAATTCCTTAATATGATCAAGTCCTTGGTGGTTCCTTGTTTCCAACGATGGACTAGTTGGTGATTGGGAAGTTCTCGGTGGTGAATGCTCTAATGAAAAGAGATTTGGGTAAGAGAGGCTCGGTGAAGGAGTGTAGTCCATGCTCTAGGAATGAAGGTTTAGACGTTTGCTAGAACTAGGTACGTTTGGTTTAGAGATCGATGATCCCTTTTCTAACCTAAAAGGTTTAATGCTAATTATTGCGATTCTATTGGCAATTGTTGATTGGGTTTGTTGAGGTGAGATTCTAGCACTATTATCTCTTACGGATGATGATTCGGTGGATGGGAAATCCTACCATTTGTGGGTTTAACCGGAGATGATTCGGTTGAGGAAATTTCGTATACAACACGAGAAAGTTTCTAGGGGGTTCTTGGTTGGATGAGTTAGCACTAGGAGCTTTCCTCATGATGAAATGACTAAGAAAAGGTTTCTAAATGCTAAGAATTATGTTGTGTTCGATGCCTAAAGGATTCTAGCAAGATGACTTATGAAGGGAAGGATTTAGCAAGTGCATTCAAGACTTAAGTCTCTAATATCCTTTGGAATGTGATGATTAGCATGCACAAGAGTCAACTTTAGAGTTTCTTGATCTAGGGATTTAATTAGGATGAGGTGGAGTGTTCAAGTTAGCAAGATGAGCTTGAAATGATTGTTCTAGCAAGAGTTGACATAAATCATCACCCGGATCCTACGGTTCCCACCAATGGGGATCCGTCTAGGCTAATCCTAGGGATCCGGCTCTCGGTGACTAGGACAGGATAGAAGTGATGTTTGAAAGGTCTAAATCCTATACCTTTTTGAGTGTTTCGGTTCTCCTAAGTGTCTTTAAATTGAAGGGTACTTAAATGTTCAAGGGCAATGAGTGATGTAGCTAATGATTGCCTTATATGGAAGAAATTGGAACTTTCGTGAGTACCAATGAATGAACAAAGATGACACTAAAATCTTGAGAGTGTCAAATGGAGCTAAATGATCCTAGTGATCAGATAGTGACTTAGGATAATGTCTTGGAGAAAATCCTAAAGGTTTTAAGGTGAACTAGAATTTGATCCATTTCGACCAATTTTGAGGTAAGGATGATTATGATCAATTTTGCCATAATCGAAAGGTTTCTAAGTCTAGATGTGAGGGATCATGTGAGAAATAATGAGTGATCTAGAGAGCGGAAGAGTAATGAGTTTGGGTGAAACGATAGATCGAAAAGCACTTTGAGTGTGATCCTATGAGTGAGTGTGAAGCTTACTACGCTTGAGTAGGACTTAAGAGATCCTAAGGTATTAATTTCAGCTAGAGTGAAGTAGTTTAGGAACATGGTTTGAGGTGTAAAGGATTGAGACTCTACTTCTATTTGCCCGGATCCCACGGATCCTTCACTGAGGATCCGACTAGTTACAAACTAGGGATCCGCATCCGGGACGATTTTACTTAACGGTGAGCATTTGTTCTAAGTATCGAAATTAGAAACTAATGATATCTACAATAAGCATACATGTATACAAGTAAAACATCACGAGTATCATGTAGAAATAGCACATAAGCAATTAAATGAGATCTAGCTCACAAGTAACACGTAGGTTTATCAAACTTAACAAGCGCTATTTAAGAAGCTCAAAATAGATTTGATATAGATTAGTAAATCGTTTGTATTAACAATGGCGTACAAATTAGATGATGGTGTTCAAGACGATAGGGTTGTTTTGTGTGGAAGCAATGAACTATGTATAGTCATTATGGATGGTGATTAGCATACAATGAACTTCGTCCATGAAGTCATGTAGCTCTTCTCGATCAAAGCAAGATAATCGCTTAATGAGGCAAGTGGTTGTGATTAATTAAAGAAAATCAATTTTACAACTTGGTTGATTAGTAATCCTAAGACAACGCAAAGTATTTCCATTGTAAACTTACTTTAGGAAACATGGGAGTATAGATTTCCCAAGTGAGAGAATGAATATGAGATCACACTAGCGGTGCTCAATTACGGCTAAACACGACCATTTTACGGGTGATTCCACATACCGAACTTCTATCAAGGAAGCAATTCAACCGTTAGGTCAAATTGAGTTTCTAGTGTCACAAGTTCTCCAAGATTCATTCTCAAATTAGGAAAATTTATATTCCTACAATGACCTATCAAGAGTAACAATGATGATACTTTGCTTCGTTTAATATTATACTTGAGACAACTAAGGTGACGAAGGCGTCATGTTAAAATAAGTTTAAAAGTTGTCCATATGGTAAACAACAAAAATGGTTGGATGAGCTAGTTCAACATATGTTGTTGGAAAGCTTTGAGTTTGGACTTTCGGATATGAACAATTATATTTATGTTGCAAAATAATTTACTTGAGTATATCGGATGAAATAATCAAGTTGTCAATCCTACTATGAAGCTTGGAGAGCGATCATGAAAAGGAAAATGGAGAGTACATCATCAACACAAGTGTAGGTTATGATCCGATGTACATTCTTGTTGTTTTAGAAAAGATACAAGAACAAAAGAAATCATATAAGCACATAAAACATTTATGTTGCACACATGACAAACTCAATCAAAAATCCATTTAGTGTGTTATATGTTTTAAACATTTTCAACCTATATGACTTATTTAAGTATCTAAACTAACATTTTCGACACAACTAGATGTTATCCCAAACACTCCTTCAAATAGCACATTGATTAGTAGAATATTACTAAATCGACAAACAAGAGAATGAATAGCAAGGTAAGGAAACCACATATGCTATTCAATCAAACAAGCACAAAAGCTATTTGAGATAAGCAAATAATCAAGTAATGCAAAGAAGACAATTTATCATTTAGCATAGCATACGAAAGTTCTTTTCATCGCTTTGTGTTAAATATAAACATGTATACCAAGCTTGATTAGTTTATTTTATATTTATAAATATGATCAAAACCTTAATTTCAATAGAGGACACATTGTTATTCAAAAGCGAAAACATCCGTCTCCAATTAGATCAAAAGTTTGTGCAAAAGTTATGATCGAAAAATGACTTTCTATTATTAATCAATGATTCTGTAAATTATTGTTTTGAATCAGTTTATGAAATTATTTCTAAATGAAAGTAGACTCAAATACCTTTAAAACGATAGGTGGCACGACTTCTAACGACTTACGGTTAAAAGTTATGAATTTTGAAATTCGCATAAAAAGCGTCTTCAGTACCTACGGATCCCACGGATCCCTTGCTTGAGGATCCGTCGATGTAACTCGAGGATCCGCGGATCTTACTGAAATTACAAAATGTACGTTTTGACCCAACGAAAAGGTATAGTCTTTGTAGACTTTTTAGTGAAGTTAATTTATCCATTTTTACCTTTATTCAAGCTTGATAAACAAGATATCTAACAACAAAACTTCAAAGAAAAAAAATCACTAAAACACTTTTCATATTATGCTTATTATAAGATAGAGGCATATATCACCATTTAGTCTACAAGCAATTTAGCACGTTTTTGACAAAAAATTGTAACTAAGAAAATATACCTTTGCTATATCCCCTTTTTATGGTTTTAGAAACCATAGACGCGAAATACTTTATGATCTTCTAAGATACCCCAATCCTTTGCTATATTCCCTTTTTATGGTTTTAGAAACCATAGACGTGAAATACTTCATGATCTTCTAAGATACCCAAATCCTAGTATAAAGACTTCTCAAAGGAAAATGTTAGAATGATCTATCACTATCCAACATATGACGATTTCTAAAAACATGACTTTTGTTTTAAGAAATTTCCTTCTTTGTAGTTTTCAAACATACACGGATCGTATCAAGTTTTCAAAGTACAATATACTAAAAAAACTTGGTAACTAAGCTCGATGCCAATTGTGGAAAACTAGAAGGGGTTGAATAGTTTTACCAATTTAAAACTTCCTTTTAAATATTTAGATCGACTTATGTCAATCTATTTGGTTGTTTATGTTGGACATTGATAGATAGATATATAAATGTGTAATGGAAGATAAAGAGTAAAGCACATCACCACGACACAAGTTATTTATAGTGGTTCGGCACAAGGACACCTTCCTTGCCCTACTCCACTCCCCGAGTCACCTACTCGAGAGTTCGTAAGCACTACACCAAACTCCTTATGGTGGAGAAGCCTTCACAATGTCGCTTAACCTTTTTCCGGTACAAAGCTAAATACCGAGTTCTTTCACACCAAGGCGAACCACACCTAACACAACGTCGCCTACCCTTTATACGGTGCTAGGCTAACCACCGAGTTCATTCACACCTTAGGAGAACTAATCCTATCACAACGTCGCCTACCCTTTATTAGGTACTAGGCTAAGCACCTAGTTCCATTACTATGGAGGAACTACTACCCTTCACGACACAACACCTAATCTCAAGGAGATCTTCTCCTTGTTACAACACCATCAAGGATATCACCATCCTTGTAAATAAACAAATACTTATATGTATAACGATGCACCTCATCGATTATACGACCTAAGCATTCTTCCCAAATGCTATTTGATTTGATTCATAGGCATTCTTCACTAATGTCTTTGACACAACGCTTGGCACCCTTCACTAATGCCTTCGTCTTGACACCTTTAGCATTCTTCACTAATGCTTTTACACGGATGATGAGCACCTTTCACTAATGCTTTCATCTTGACACTTTCGGCATTCTTCACTAATGCCTTCAACCCAACATCTATGGAGAAAGGTAGATCTATCAACAAGAGAACCTCCGTTGTCTTGATGATGACGAAGCATGGCAACTCATGGACTTGAGCTTGCACGTCTTCAAGAAGTGGTGATCTTTCCTTTAATAGGAACCTAGAAGATCACACAAAACAAAAGACAAACTACATAGATCACTTGGATCTGAGGTTAGAGGGTTAGAATACTTGGGGGAAGTATGTGTGTCAAGTTAAGGCAATGCGTTGGGGTGCAAGTTTCCATGGCAACGCAAGGTAAGGCCAAATTCGATTTAAATTTTTTTTTACAAAACACCACCCTTAATGGCTATCATCAAATTTGAATTAAAAAAAATTCAAAACACCCCTTGGTTAACGGCTAGTTTTTTTTTTTTTTAAAAACGGCTAGTTTCAAAAAATTTCTATAAATACCAACGTTTACATATTAGTTTAACACACATTTCATACACTATTAATCAAAAAAATTACACAAACGCCCCTTATGACTTTTCTTTTCCCTCATTCCGTCGAAGAAATGCAAGCATATATTGAAAAGTAATGCGATCAAGACGATGTACCTAGCAAAGGCTCGACAAAAGGCTATTGTCGAAGTTATCAAGTTGTTTGACCTCGCAAAGGCAAAGAAAGAACGTTTGCGACAACGGTTCGCGAAATGCAAAGACATTTCGCCGGAAAGACAAGCTGTGATCGACCAATTTTTTAGCAAAGAAGCCAGGAAAGACTATGCCATTAGTGACACGTTATGGGAGTGTGTTTCACAGATACAAGCCAACATTAGCAACAAAATCTGTTGGAGCTATCAGGAAAACTAAATTGTTGGTTTTGTATCATAACAAATGAATCAAGCTGATGTGGGTGCATCAAGTTCATCTGATGCACCTAGATTTGTTGAGCAACACCATTATCAACCTCAGATGACTCAAACTGGGCTAGGTTATGCAGACGAGGCAGTTGATGAGCATGGCTTAACTGCAAGCCAGCATTATCAAATGATGTGTGATGAGCATGCATTACGCGAAGTTGAAGCAGAATAAGCAAGGAAGCAACAAGAGGAGGATGAGAAAGCCAGGAAGGTAGCAGTTGAACGGGAGGCGTTCATTGAGAAATCTCCTTCGTATTCATATTAAGTTATGTTTATGTATTTCGTATCGTAGTGTATTTTAGTCCGTATATTTTTTTCCTGTATCGTATTTCCTTATCATATCTCGTATTGTATTTTATGTAGCGTTTATTTAATGTTTATGTAATGTTTTTATGGTTATTAATAAAGTCATATGTTGTTTATTAAGTAAATTATTAGTTTAGGGGTTGAATTTGTAAATTTTATTTTTAAAAGGAAAGTGAGGCCCAAAATGTTGTATTATGGTCGAGTTATGATAAAAAAAATTTGTTTTTTTAGTTAAGGTTAAAATGTTAAAGCTGATGTGACGCTAACGTAATACCATGTTATGATTTACATAGCCGGTTGATGGGGTGTGCAATGAGTGCGTTGGCACATGGCCCATCATTTTAAAGGGCCTCCATTTTCAATAAAATAGCTATATATACATGATATATTTACATACGCTAAATATAGATAAAGGAGTTCAGCTAATATTTAATGAATAATAGGCCATTTAATGTTTGTTTATAAAACATTCCATATTTGTCATTTTTCTTTGTGCTTATGTCCAGTTTGGTTTGTGGGTTTCAAGGGGTATAGAATCATTCAGTTGCTAAAATCAATGTTTGGTTCATTTTTTGATTCTCGGCAATCATTGTATGAAATGAGAATAGTGCGAAATGTCAATCCACTTCATTTTGGTATGATTTGTAAAAAGTGAGGGGCCCACCACTTTGTTGTGTGTACATATATATTTTTAAGTATTGATTTATGTCATTTAAAATTTATTTATATTATTTTATATTTAATATAAATTTAATAAATTATATATAATAATATATTTTCTCTCATACTTTTTCTCAAACATTTCTTAAATCTTTCAAACCATTCTCAAATCCAAATCCAATTCTAAACCCACTTATAAACCAAACGTGCCCTTAATTGATTAATTCATCTGAACATTTGTTTGAGTTACTATAACTTTTTTGTTATTCAAATTTGACCGGATTTCTTTATCTTTAATAGTTTAGTTATTTAACTTTGTAGCCTAGAATTGTTTGTACATATACTTTGTTTACATTTATGCTCTATAATTCAACTTAAAATACAAACATTTAGGACACAATCACACATATCTTAGTTGAAATAAAAAGATAGCGGATAGTATCCACCGGATACTTAAGAAAGTCGTTACTTTGCATGTGAAAAATGAATACACTTAATCATTTAGCGTTAATATTTTTGTCTATACTCGTAAGAACATTTGTGGTATTGATACAGCTTTTGCAGTATATGGGAATCTTTGAGCGACTACGGGCTTATTTTACAGTATCGTACAGGGCCACCGAATACAATGAGACGACCCTGATGGTTTAACTTGATGGCAAGATACCTAGGGCTCTAAGTAAGTAAGTAATCATATGTATTTTTTTTTATCGAAATCAAAGGTACTAATAGCCTCGTTGCTCCTTTCAATGGGTTTTTTAGTGGAAGACTAATTAGAACTTTGGACTAACTATTTATTTATTTTTTATTTATTTTTATTATTTATTTTTTGATAAAGGGTTTTACCCCAGTTGTCACAATTCTCAATTTCCAGTCATTTTGCAAACTTTAAAAATTTTACTATTCATCTCGGGAATTTACTATTCATCGGTTACTATTCATCATTTTACTATTCATCATTTTTGAGGTCGATTTGATATTTTGAGAGGTTATTTCAAAATTTTACTATTCACAAAACACTATTCATTCCCGGAGAAAAATTTATATTCATGATTTTTATTCATCATTTTTCGTAAACTAGGTTTACGAGTATCTAATTCGCGTAACCGTGAGGGTTAAGCTGCATATTCATGGAACATCATTGAGATCACTTCATATAGACTAGAGTTAGTCTACATATCATCCGTAATATCATTTTCATATTAGCTCATGTATGGGTTTGCATATTTCATTAACGTATATCTTCTATTAAATAAACGCTATCGCACGATCACTGATTTTGAAAAATTGATCCGACACTTTCAAAAATTATCCTAATATATTTTTGTACTCATTTTAGGACTATAAAAATTATATTATTAGTTTACCCGACGTTTTCAATTTATTTTGTAAATAAATTGTTATGTATATATATTTACGACGTTTTCGTAAATTCAACTCGATAATTATTTATTCAATCAATTCTTGCGAGAAATGTATTTTTATAATTTTTATGACTTCGATATATTTTATTTTGTTCCGTTAAAATCTATTTCTAGCTAACACTACACTAAATACCTAATTATATTTACTTATTACACATTATACTTAACATTTAAATACATTTAACTACAAAATACATCAAATTCCTCCCCTGAATATCCTTGGCCGACCCCCCCCCCCCTTAGTCATCACATTTTCATAAAAATATCTTCTCTAAAATGGACACATACTCATAGTTAGCTAGTTTATTTGATTTATATAAGATATTTTTCTAAAGAAAAACACATACACTACACTTTTGGAAGGTGAAACAAAAATCAAACTCTCCCATCTCCTCTCCTATGTGCGGCCAAGATCAAGAACCAAGGAGAAATCACAAGTTTTTCGAAGATCAAGTGATAATATTAACCCTAGTATACTTCTATATAAGATTTTGAAATAAAAATCAAGAAGTAATTAGTACCTAGTTACGTTAAACCTCATCATACAACTAGTAAGCATTTCATGATCTTTACTAATCTTTCATAATCTTACTTGAGTTATTTTTATCATCCTAGTACAAATCATGCAAGTATTATGTGATTCATACCACTTCTAATTGTTTTTAGTACTTATTATGAGTTATAATCATCCTATAATTAATCCCTTGAATCATATCATTGTTGATTATGTTTAGGAACCCATGACACCCTAAGAAGGTGTATGGTAGGTTTAGAATAGATTTGGTGTTGATTTGAAGTGATTGAAACAAGTATTACGCTAGAAAAATCATTTTCGACAACATTAAATAGTGGTCTGATCGTTTTTGTAAAATCTGGAAAATTCAGCAAGTCATGGATTATTTTTGGCTAGATATTCATAAAATATACTTTAAAACGAAACCGTCATCGCTTGAACGGGTTAAAACGGATTTATAACGAAGAAGTTACGCTATTTTCAAGTTTTGCGACGAAAACTAATTTTTCTGAAAAATGTAAGCTGTCAAGGTCTTTTTAAGGGGCAAAAATGAGTTTTAATCATAATTTAAATGAGTGAATTTATCAAAAATATATTAGTATACTTTAACACGAAACCAAGGACATATAAAACGTAGAAAACGGACTTATAACGACTAAGTTATACACATTTAAATATGGCTATCGTAACTATTTTACACAAGTAATAACACTTATATATTTTCTATTAGGCCAAAATGGTTATCGCAAGTGACCATGTTTGGAGCCATTTTTCATATCGATAGAATACTTTTGAGAAAGCGATGTTTTTTAGTAAAAGTGAGTTCATGTAACGCCCCGACCCGACAAGGGTAAAGGAATCACAAGTAATGGTGTCATATCAAAGCAAACATAAATATCCAAAAGAAATCTTAGCATAAATACTGAAATAAATCAAGTCAAAATGACTTCAATACATAGGTCCCAGCGGAAAAATAAACTCCAAATAAAATATCTGAATATAAAGTCTTAAATGGCATCATAAGATCAAGCTAAATATCTCTAAGGTAAGTCCACTCAGCACTCATCCCAAAGCAAAACCCAGCTCCAATGCTTAGATACCGCCATGGAAGAAAAGAAATGCGGCCGAGCTTCAAAAGCCCAAAGAGCATGATATACAAGCAAAACGAATACTGAAACGAAAACGATTACGAAATAAAGTGAAAGAAAGATAGTAAAATCATAATCATTTCAAAGTATAAATCAAAATAATAGAATAAGTTTTATAGTTAACTACCTCGAGCCCAGACACACATATCATATCATAATCATATTCATATTCACACAAGGCAACATTTGTAGGGAGACCTACGAGTTATGAAGGGCGTGCATGCACGCACATCAATCATCCGATAACATACAACATATAACATATAACATATAACGAGATAATGGATCTAGGATGCACCCATACGTCCCACAAACATATATTGGTAATAAAATATAACTTGAGCTCATAACAGATAACGAGATAAGGGACGTGGCGAACTTCACTCATCGCCTAGAGTCATGTCATAAGTGCATCAACGACACGGACATGGAACCCCATGACTAGTTATTATTTGGCTCGGTGTCAAACTATCTTAGGTCAATTAGAATGTCATAACCGACACAGATCATACTTTATCAAAGATTTAATCATATTTCAAAATCAAAGTTTTTATATCATGTAGTTCAAATCAATTGTTTTATAATCCAAAATCAAAGTTCGGATAAGCAACAAATTTCAAACAAACAAAATAGGGTTCATAGCAAAGGCTTAGGAAATCCTAATATAAAAGCTAACGAATAGAAAACGTTATAAGGAACCTTCTTGAAAAGGTCGAATATCTCGCACTTATTCCAAAGCAAATGATCGAAAAGCGTAAACACGGAAAACAAAGGATTACTCCTTCTTCTCGTAACCTATACACATTAACGGTCGTACATGTTATTTATGATCCCATAATCGTCGAAGTGATCTTAATACTTTAGGGTTTTATAATTAAATAAGACTTAAGTGTTTTATAAACAATATCGTAGATTAAAGTTCATTATGTCATTTATTAAAGTTTAGGGTTAAATGTGAAAATAGTTTAAACGTCATAACTCACACATGAAATAACGAATTAATATACTTAGCTTCAAACTCTAATCGATTCCCATTCATGTTCTAGGGTTTTCTCATTCTTTTAATATCATGTCCACGTGCATTTACTTTATATGTTACGTCAATAAATGACTCATTACTCTTGTTATTTACTCAACACGTTCATGTCTTAATCATATGTTACTCATATATATGTCATACGTCAACTTTTATATCCATGCACTATAGTTTCGTATAGATATGACCACGTACTACGTTTACATATCAACAAGCTCACTTGACTTATAATAACGCACACATGGTTCACAAATCATTTAGGGTTTAGGTTTCACATGATCTTTACTCGTTTAATACACATTCAAAACTCTTATATGGTTCGGTTCAAACCTAGGGTTTCGGCTAATAGGTTTTAAGCAATACCTTAACTCATCTACATACTTTACATATTCAAGTTATCATGTTTTTATACCTTGGCCGAAACATACACATGGTTCGGTTCACATGCATGTGGTTCGGTCCTTATATACTCGACATATTCATGATCCGATTCAATAATACTTATTACGTAACATACTCTTTAATACTTATAAGGTTTAAATCATATGGTTTGCCTTTGTTTGGTTTCGTACGGCTCGGTCACAAAAATAAAACACAAGACTCGACCAAACGAAACATATTACAATATATATACGTATGATGTAACAAAGGAAGACGAATAAACATGTTATACCTTAGCTTTGATGAAGCAAAAGGACTCGACACCAAGGTTGTTAGGTTCGGCCGAATAAGAGAAAAGAAAAGAGAGAGGCAACAAAACTTGGGTTTCAATTTCTTGTAAATGTAGTGTATATATAGGTGGTATCATTTTTAGTTTAGGGCTTTAGGAGGGGGTTTGGGTTCGGCCTAGTCCAAACGAACACACACAAAACCCACGCCCATGTGGGCTTCGGCTCTTGACCCACACGACACAAAAACAAACGCCCCTTGGGCTCTTGAACTCTCGGCTTGGCACAAAAAGAAACGAGCCCATCCAAACAAATGAACGGCCCAACATATTAGCGAAACGTTTACATCTTCGTCGTACCAAAATCGATCACGTACACACATTCGTTAAGTTTTTATTTACTCGCAAGTTTAGTTTTAATTTCGTTAAATGATATAAATGTATTTTACGTATTTTATAAATTCCGATTCCAAGGGTATTTTTGTCTTTAATCATGTTTTAGATTTTCAGGTTTTACAATTCTTCCCCTCTAAAGAAAAATTTTCGTCCTCGAAAATTGAAATGAAACGAAATGAGAACATACCAACTATTCAAAGAAATGAGGATAACTAGCTCGCATCGACTCCTCGGTTTCCCAAGTAGCCTCACGTTCCGGGTGATTTTTCCAAAGAATCTTAACGAACGGAATGACTTTATTTCTCATGACTCTTTCTTGCCTTTCTAGAATAGCTTCCGGTTCTTCAGATAAAGACATATCGGATTGAATTTGATCAAACGGATAAGAAGCAACGTGTAACGGATGATAGTTGTATCCCCTTAGGAGTGATACATGGAAAACGTCATGAACATGCGATAACTGAGGCGGAAGTGCTAATCGACACGAAACTTCTCCTATACGCCCCGAATTTCAAACGGACCGATGAATCGAGGACTGAGCTTGCCCTTGATTCCAAAACGCTTTCACACCTCTAAACGCGAAACTTTCAAAAATACACGATCTCCAACCCGAAATTCTAAATCACGACGATGCTTGTCGGCATAACTTTTCGGACGAGACCTAGCTTCCTTGACTTTTCTCTAGCCACGCCTACTTTCTCATTAGTGATCTCGATCATTTCGGACCTTCAATCAAGCACTCACCTACTTCATCCCAACAAGTAGGTGCTCTACATTCCTCCCATAAAGAAGTTCAAACGGTCTTTGCTTTAATGCTAGCATGCCAACTGTTGTTGTATGCAAACTCCACTAAACACAAATATTCATCCCAAGCGCCATCCATTCCAAAGCACAAGCCCTTAGCATATCCTCTAAGGTCCGAATAGTCCTCTCGACCGACCATCCGTTTGAGGATGAAATGCCGTACTAAAATTAAGTCGAGTACCCCAAGCTTTTGCAAACCTTTCCGAAACGAGAAGTAAAACGCGGATCTCATTGGACACAATAGATGCCGGAGTACCATGAAGTCTAACGATCTCTTCTTTGAAAAATTTCCGCCAATCTCCCAATACCATAATCCTTTCGATTGGTAAGAAATGAGCGATTTAGTTAGTCGATCAACAACTACCCAAATCGCAGCATGCTTCTTCCGAGTAAGAGGTAGTCCAGTCACAAAATCCATAGATATCTTATCCCACTTCCATGTCGGAATGTCCAATGGTTGCAACAATCCACTAGCCCTTTGATGTTCAATCTTAATCTGCTGACAAACCATACACTTCGACACAAACGTCGCCACATCTTGCTTCATGCCATTCCACCAAAAGTACTGCTTCAAATCCCTATACATCTTGGTAGAACCGGGATGGATAGTGAAAGGAGAACTATGAGCTTGGTCATAACTCTCTCGCAAGTACCGATCATTGGGAACACAAAGCCTATCTCCATACCATACAATACCGTCATTATCAACCTTAAACTCCGTATGCTTACCTTCTTCAACATTTTGCGCCACGCCCACAACTCACCATCATCTTTCGAGCTTCTTTAATTTGCGGTATAAGGTTCGACTCCACCTTCATACTAGCCCAAGATCCATCAAAACCTCGTGCGCATAGCTCAACATCCAAACTCTCTAAGTCACGAATAATCCTAGGTTCAATCTTGATACTTGCAAGAATGCACGATTTCGCTAAGTCGTCAAGAACTACATTAGCTTTACCGGATGGTATCGAATGTTGGTGTCATAATCCTTAAGAAGTTCTAACCATCTTCTTTGTCTCATGTTAAGTTCCTTACGAGTGAAAATATACTTGAGACTCTTATGATCGATGAATATATCACACGCCTCCATACAAGTAATGTCTCCAAATCTTCAACGCAAACACCACTGCAGCCTAACTCAAGGTCATGAGTTGGGTAATTCTCTTCATAAGGTTTTAGCCGCCTCGAAGCATAAGCTATTACCTTTCCATGTTGCATCAAAACACTGACCTAATCCTTTCTTAGATGCATCATTTGAATTTGGAATCCTCCGAACTAGATGGAAGAGTCAAAATAGGAGCGGACACCAATCTCCGTTTCAACTCTTCAAAACTCTTCTCTCGTTCATCCGTCCATACAAACTTTTCACCTTTTCTCATCGGTTGGGTTAGGGGTAGAGCTAAGCGAGAAAACCTTCAACAAAACGTCGGTAGTAACCAAAGAAGTCCTAGAAATCTCCTCGACCTCGATCATCGCCGTAGGTCTTGGCCATTTGGTGATAGCCTCAACCTTAGACGGATCCATGGTGATACCATCAACTGATACAATATGACCAAGGAAAGCGACTTGTCTTAACCAAAACTCGCACTTCGAAAATTTGGCGTACAACTTCTTCTTCCTCAAAATCTCCAAAACTATCCGGAGATGTTCTTCATGCTCTTCTTCAGACTTGGAGTAAACTAAAATGTCGTCGATGAAAACGATAACGAATCTATCGAGGAACTCATGGAAAACACGATTCATTAGGTCCATAAACACAGCAGGCGCATTTGTCAAACCAAAAGGCATAACGAGGAATTCATAATGACCATATCTGGTACGAAACGCGGTCTTAGGAACATCTTGCTCCTTCACACGTAGCTGATGATAACCAGACCTCAGATCAATCTTGAAAAGAACTTAGCTCCTTGCGGTTGATCAAACAAATCATCTATACACGGCAGAGGATAACAGTTACGAATGGTAATACGATTGAGTTCACGGTAGTCGATACATAGACGCGTGCTTCCATCCTTCTTCTTCACAAACAAGACAGGTGCACCCATGGAGAAACACTGGGTCAAATAAATCCATTTTCTATCATCTCTTGCACTGCTCCTTCAACTCCTTCAGTTCTACAGTGCCATGCGACACGGAGCCTTTGAAATCGGTTCGACACTGTGAATTAACTCAATGCTAAACTCAACTTCTCTAGGCGGGGAAGACCGGGGAGTTCATCGGGAAAAACGTCGGTAAATTTGCAAACAATAGAAAGATTTTCAATGTTAGGACTCTCCAAAGATGTGTCCTTAACGGATGCTAGAAAACCTTGGCACCCATGAGCAATCATGGTCCGTGCCTTCATAGCGTAAATGAGCTTAACGATTTGAGAGGTTGAGAACCATGATAAGCGAATTCGGGATGTTTTACGTCTCCAAAGATCACAGTTCTAGCATGGCAGTCAATTGAAGCTCTATGATAAGCCAACCAATCCATGCCTAGAATGATATCAAAGTCGACCATATCGAGAGGATACAGATTTGCAAAGCGAATACGATCATCAAAACGAAGAGGACACTTAACGTATTTATGATCAATGATCATGTGGTTTTCATTGGCGTGAAATCGATAAGTGATTGGTTAATGGTTTGGGCTTCATATTGAGTTTCTTAGCAAATGTGATGGATATAATAGAGTGTGTGGCACGGTATCAAATAAACGAAGAAAGAATAATCATCAATGAAAAGAGTGCCGTAATGGTACACAAGTGCGCTCGCCGATTCAGTAGTAGCATAAACACGTCCGGTAGTAGTTGGCGGCTTGATGTAGTTTCCGGAATCACCGGATTCTTCTTAGGGCAATCCTTGATCTTGTGAGCGGAGAACCACAAGAGAAACATCCACCGATGGCCCTAAAACACTGTCCGGATGAGCCTTTCCACAAGTAGTACGATAGGTGGGAGGCAAAACCTCGATTGTCCTTGTCGACGGAAGATCCCAAGCACGACCACGATTTGATCCTCGAGTGGTGATCTTTGTTGTAACGGTTATTGTTACCTTGGTTACGACGATCATTTCCATTCTTACCAAGATTTCTATTATCTTGACTCGCCTCGGTGCGCCCGAGTCAACATTCCTTCTGATCGACCCACGATCAATACCCTATCCACTTGACTCCTCGAATCATAACTCCCGCGAATTTCCTTATAATCATTACCTTGAGTCCTACCTTGAATCCGATCACCATCGCGATTACGCTTGTTGGAACCGAAACCTCATGAAAGATCTCAATGTTACGAGTGCGTCATTGCGGTCGACACATTCTTATACTCGATATTAGCGATCGGTCCAACACCCACTTCTTGATCCCCACTTGAAGTGCTTAGCTTGACGCCTACCATCTCCAAAGAATCGTTCCCACAAAACTTACCAACCTCATAAACCTACTCGTGTACTCATTGGAATTCTCATGATCAAGTCGGTAGATTGCCCGATAATCCTCTCATACCTTTCTTCAAAGATCGTGGAAGTAACTGTTATAGAAGATAGTCCAAACTCAGGTCCAGTACAAGTAATAGCAAAAGCATCTCCTCCTCTTGCTTGTTTGAGTGCCTTCCACCAATTCAAAGCATCACCTTCCAATTTGAATGCGACCAAACGAGTCTTAAACTCGTCTCCACAACCCAAGATGCTTCAACAACTTCTCAATATGAGTGATCCGGTCCTCGGCCTCGGTGGGAGTAGCGGCGGTGCTAAGCGAAAGAGGCTTGAGCTTACTGTGGGTTGATTTCCTCCACCACTACCAAGCACCGATCGATTACGAATGTTGTTGATCACCGTGCCATCATCTCGGTGTAGTAAGACCGGTAAAAGAGTGTTGAGAGCATTAGCAATCGCAGCATCAATGTTAATAGCATCATCGTCTCCATCCACGCTACAGGTAGTACGAGTTTGAACCATCGAACGATATTCAAACGATTAGCAAAATGAACAACGGTGAGATACGAAATGGAAGTACGCGAAGGAATCCTAAAGTCTACCCAAATCCTCACAGGTCATAACCTAAGCTCTAAGGGTCTCAAAACCTAGGCTCCATATGTCACAGTCCCGACTACAAGTCGTAAACACAGGCTCGATGCCATAAATTGTAACGCCCGACCCGACAAGGGTAAAGGAATCACAAGTAATGGTGTCATATCAAAGCAAACATAAATATCCAAAAGAAATCTTAGCATAAATCTCGAAATAAATCAAGTCAAAATGACTTCAATACATAGGTCCCAATGAAAAATAAACTCAAATAAAATATCCGAATATAAAGTATTAAATGGCATCATAAGATCAAGCTAAATATCTCTAAGGTAAGTCCACTCAAGACTCATCCCAAAGCAAAACCCGGCTCAATGCTTAGATACTTGCCGCGGAAGAAAAGAAATGCTTGGTGAGCTTCAAAAGCCCAAAGAGAATGAGATATACAAGCAAAGCGAATACGAAACGAAAACGATTACGAAATAAAGTGAAAGAAAGATAGTAAAATCATAATCATTTCAAAGTATAAATCAAAATAATAGAATAAGTTTTATAGTTAACTACCTCGAGCCCAGACACACATATCATATCATAATCATATTCATATTTACACAAGGCAAAATTTGTAGGGGAGACCTACCTGAGTTATGAAGGACGTGCATGCACCCAGCATCAATTATCCGATAACATACAACATATAACATATAACATATAACAGATAACAGATCTAGGATGCACCCATACGTCCCACAAACATATATTGGTAATAAAATATAACTTGAGCTCATAACAGATACTCCCTCCGTCTCATAATTATTGTCCATATTTCCATTTTGGGACGTCTCAAAATAATTGTCCACTTTCCTTATTAAGTAAAAACTAGAGAATCTATTAAGAGAATATTCTATTTTAGTGGTTGTATATTAAAGTGGACCCACTTTTATTAAACATTGTGCATCTTGTCTCATGACAATAATTTTGAGACGGAGGGAGTAACAGATAAGGGCGTGGCGTAACTTCACTCATCGCCCTAGAGTCATGTCGAGTGCATCATCGACACGGACATGGAACCCCATGACTAGTTATTATTTGGCTCGGGTGTCAAACTATCTTAGGTCAAATTAGAATGTCATAACTGACACAAATCATACTTTATCAAAGATTTAATCATATTTCAAAATCAAAGTTTTTATATCATGTAGTTCAAATCAATTGTTTTATAATCCAAAAATCAAAGTTCAGATAAGCAACAGCTCAAACAAACAAAATAGGGTTCATAGCAAAGGCTTAGGAAATCCTAATATAAAAGCTAACGAAAAGAAAACGTTATAAGGAACCTTCTTGAAAAGGTCGAATATCTCGCCTTATTCCAAAGCAAATGATCGAAAAGCGTAAACACGGAAAGCAAAGGATTACTCCTTCTTCACGAACCTATACACATTAACGGTCGTACATGTTATTTATGATCCCATAATCGTCAGTGATATTAATACTTTAGGGTTTTATAATTAAATAAGACTTAAGTGTTTTATAAACAATATCGTAGATTAAGGTTCATTATGTCATTTATTAAAGTTTAGGGTTAAATGTGAAAATAGTTTAAACGTCATAACTCACACATGAAATAACGAATTAATATACTTAGCTTCAAACTCTAATCGATTCCCATTCATGTTCTAGGGTTTTCTCATTCTTTTAATATCATGTCCACGTGCATTTACTTTATATGTTACGTCAATAAATGACTCATTACTCTTGTTATTTACTCAACACGTTCATGTCTTAATCATATGTTACTCATATATATGTCATACGTCAACTTTTATATCCATGCACTATAGTCAGATAGATATGACCACGCACTACGTTTACATATCAACAAGCTCACTGACTTATAATAACGCATTTATGGTTCACAAATCATTTAGGGTTTAGGTTTCACATGATCTTTACTCGTTTAATACACATTCAAAACTCTTATATGGTTCGGTTCAAACCTAGGGTTTCGGCTAATAGGTTTTAAGCAATACCTTAACTCATCTACATACTTTACATATTCAAGTTATCATGTTTTTATACCTTGGCCGAAACATACACATGGTTCGGTTCACATGCATGTGGTTCGGTCCTTATATACTCGACATATTCATGATCCGATTCAATAATACTTATTATGTAACATACTCTTTAATACTTATAAGGTTTAAATTATATGGTTTGCCTTTGTTTGGTTTCGTACGGCTCGGTCACAAAAATAAAACACAAGACTCGACCAAACGAAACATATTAAAATATATATACGTATGATGTAACAAAGGAAGACAAATAAACATGTTATACCTTAGCTTTGATGAAGCAAAAGGACTCGACACCAAGGTTGTTAGGTTCGGCCGAATAAGAGAAAAGAAAAGAGAGAGGCAACAAAACTAGGGTTTCAATTTCTTGTAAATGTAGTGTATATATAGGTGGTATCATTTTTAGTTTAGGGCTTTAGGAGGGGGTTTGGGTTCGGCCTAGTCCAAACGAACACACACAAAACCCACGCCCATGTGGGCTTCGGCTCTTGACCCACACGACACAAAAACAAACGCCCCTTGGGCTCTTGAACTCTCGGCTTGGCACAAAAAGAAACGAGCCCATCCAAACAAACGAACGGCCCAACATATTAGCGAAACGCTTACATCTTCGTCGTACTCAAAATCGATCACGCATACACATTCGTTAAGTTTTTATTTACTCGCAAGTTTAGTTTTAATTTCGTTAAATGATATAAATGTATTTTACGTATTTTATAAATTCCGATTCCAAGGGTATTTTAGTCTTTAATCATGTTTTAGATTTTCAGGTTTTACAGTTCACCTGGCCTATTTTCCAAAATGTTCAACCGTTCGTCAAATGAAGTTGTAACAAATAATATCGATCTCTCGAACTTTTCCGAAAACTACTCATAAACTATAATTTCTTGATTAATCACTAAGCAACTATTGTAGGATGTCGTTTCAACGTAAGTACTTGTAAAGTATTTTACAACCTGACGAGATGTCATAAACGTATATTTTGACGATAAACTTTATTTTCAAATGTACAAGTGGTATGGATATCATATGAGTTTGCATGCACGACATTGTTTCATGACTTACATTAGAACATATCATTCATATTAGGTTGCAGATAGAGATTGCACCTCATTTCAGTGTATCCACTTTTGTCATCATAATCATTGCATCGGTGAGTTCGTAGCCCACTTTTACTCGTTTAATTGTTTTATAAACTCTTCTGGGAGATACATGCTCAACTACTTGCTTTTACTTTACACTTATATGAACTTAAATAATCGTTGTTTCACTACTTATGCTAGTAAGTAGATTATGCCCGAACTAAATTGAATATTATGTTATGAGCACTATTATTTGAACCACTTTCCTTGATTTTGAGCCCTTCGACATGTATATTTGAACTCTTTTAACTTGATAGGAACCTTTTCACATATATTTGGACACTTTAACTTGATTTAATTCTTTTGACATATAATTAATCTCTTTTAACTTGATTTAAAACATTTTGAC
Source organism: Chrysanthemum lavandulifolium (assembly GCA_022545495.1). Lineage (NCBI taxonomy): Eukaryota > Viridiplantae > Streptophyta > Magnoliopsida > Asterales > Asteraceae > Chrysanthemum > Chrysanthemum lavandulifolium. The sequence goes on from CM040239.1 coordinate 98,835,971, forward strand.
ATATAATTAGTCTATTTTAACTTGATTTAAAACATTTTGACATATAATTAATCTCTTTTAACTTAATATTGAACCTTTTGACTATTTTGAACTTGTTTGACTTTATATTGAACCCTTTGACTATTTTGAACCTTTTGATATGTGTTGAGCTCTTTGACTGTTTTGAACATTTAAACTCGACTTAAACCCTTGAACTTAATTGTAACATATTGGATTTCACAAACACATTAAAACATGATCACAAGTAGGCGTATAACATAAGGTTTTTAGAGAGAGAAAGAGTTAGAGGTTTGGGAACTTAGTGAGAGAAAATGAAAGTATTATTATGAGCTCCAACTCTCTACCTTGGGAGGTAGAGAGTATTTATAGTCTTACACAAATCGCCACCTACGGGTTGTGGATCAGGCATATAGTGGGTAAAGACCCGTCCGTCCTCCACGGTGTTACTTAACTAAATACAACTTAACTTTAAATAACTACGACTACGAGCTTTCTAACGATTACATATACTTGAGGTGACCGAGACTTTAATAAGCTAATTTACTAAATCTAACAATCTCCCCTGCGGAGATCACCTCAAATTACATTGAATACAAACAGATATTACATTAAGATTGTCCTTGGATTCTTGTTCTGTTCTTTGCTCAATGTACGTAGTCATTGATTCTTCATTTTTGCATGTTTGGATAATCTAAGTGGAGGTCTTTAAGCGATCCACGTGATGATGAGTTTTGAGCCACATTGAGATCATCGGCTAACATAAATCTCGACTCTTCCATTGTGGTGTTGGTATTATGTGATGTTGTGACATTTGGACCGACATGCTCACATTCGGATCATGATATCTTCTCATCGAGTAGTGGAAGCTTTAGTTGATTCATAATATTTGCGGAACAGTAGCGAAGCATGGAGTGAAAATATCGTAGTCGTTGATACAATTCATCATGATTTCTTTAGAAATGAATGTGTTGTGTGAGCATGCGGCTATGGATTGACCTCTCCATTACGATCACCGCAAACGTCGGTGTACATGCATACAATGCTTAGCAATAAAGCGCACGAAAAGTGTCTTTGATCACTTTCATAGAATTGAGGTACACGCCCACGGTTCCCGTTGATCGATTACAAGTCTCGCCGTGATCGGTATAATTCAAGAATCTCCTTGCGGGGTTTCACGGTTGCTCTAGTTGTTCTCAAACCGAACGCCTCGAAGAAGACAACACGGAGTGAGTGAACCAATAATTTGAGATTCATTGATTGATGAAAGAGATTTGAAAACAATCGTGTAATGCTCAATAAAGTGTTTTTGAAATACAACGAAGGTTTTAAGAAAAATAAATTATCAATCATAAACACCTTTTAATTTGTGAAACATTAATACACAATCGATGTATTAGAAAAAAGATTTTTAAGCACAACGACCGGTTTTCAAAGGTATCCGTCAATCCATAACCTGAACCAGGATTGATTCAAAAGATTGAATCGCCCCATTGTTTCTGTTTAGTTGTCACATGGTTGATCTATTGGATCGATCTCACATGCCACCCACTAGGAGCTTGTTTGATTTTGGCTCGAGGCTTTCCATCTTCATTGTGAATATGTTTGCATATCACTCGGATGTTCGGCAATACCACAAGGATAATGCGTAGGACTCTTAAAATATAATCTCTCTTTTCACATTGTGTGAAACAAAGAGTCTTCATTGACAGTGTCCTAAAGAGATTTATTATGATGATCTCGAGGCTCTAGACTCAATTGTGCATATTTGATTCCTATGCCGGAGACTAGGGAGAGGGTCTCCTTCTTCAATATCAACAATCTCTAAGAGAAAGTCGATAGATAGAAGAAACTTTGATAGCGTATCATACCATGCCCTTGGAGCTTGCTTCCAACCGTAAAGAGCCTTCTTCAAACGATAGACGTGAGTAGGATGCTCGGATTCACAAAGCCTTCAGTTGGGCGACGATATCGACTTTTTAAGATCTCTTAAGAAAATCCGTCTTTACATCCATCCGATAGACTACCATGTTCTTACTTGCAGATTAGCTAAGAAGATTCGATTGCCTCGACACGAGCAACAGAGCAAATGATTCTTCAAAGTGAATACCTCCTCTTGACGGTATCCTTTCGCAACCAATCTAGCCTTGTTCTTTAAAACATCACCATGCTCATCAAGTTTTACTTTGAAGATCCACTTTAGAGCAATGATCATAGCACGATGAGGCGGTACCAATTCCCATACATCTAGTCGATCAAACTCATGAATTTCTTCTTGCATGGCATTGAACCACTATCTTCATTCATGGCGGTTTTAACATCTTTGGTTCGACCTTAGGCAAGACGGAGTTGAAGAAGCACCATAAGGCATCGGTTGCAAGTTGTTTACGTGTGGATATTGGACGAGAGGGGTTTCCAATGATGTTGTCTAATGGATGATCATGTGTCCATTTTCTAAGGTGTTCATGTGGTTGTTGTTGAGGAACTGAAGTAGCAGAGTCGATATCTCCTGATGAAGATGGTTCTGATGATAATTCAGGAGCAAATATGTTTTCAAAGGGGGCATTTTCAGGAGTAGCAAAGGGATTATCTCCATCATTGATGCCAGAAACAATTCCATAATGTACACTTGACGATTGATGATTTGTTGATGAGACAGTGATCGGCGACATGCGCTTCTTGACTTAATGACATTGAAACCGAAGGTTAACTTCATTGACGAGGATAGGAGCCGCCTTTGTTGATGGAATTGACGGATCATTAGCACTTGGCTCATAGTGTTCATCAAACATTGGATCAAATAACTTCTTCAAATCATCTTCGAAGGAGGTACATAAGGAGTTCTTTGGTGAGGATTTGAAACAAGAGTAGAATCGATAGGACTACTTGATGAAGGTTGAAATCACGGGTCCGAGCTCGGATTGTCCCGGAGCCATTTGCCCGGATAGCTCATTGAACATGACATGAATAGTTTCTATGATATCTCGAGTTCTTTTGTTGTAGATTCGGTAACCCTTCTTGTTTGATGCATAACCTACAAAAATTCCAATGTCCGCCTTAGCTCTTAATTTACCTAAATCTTGACCGTCATTTGTTGGATAGCACAAAGCACCAAACACACGAAGGTAGGATAGATCAGGTTTTCGTTTATGGACAAGTTCATATGGAGTTTTTCCATGAGAGGTGTGTATAAGGGAACGATTTTGGGTGTAGCAAGCAGTGGCAATGGCTTCAGCCCAAAGAAACATTGGAACCTTTGAATAAATTAGCATTGTTCTTGCGGCTTCCATAAGAGTTCGATTTCATCTTTCAACTACACCGTTCTGTTGAGGGGTTCATGGAACACTTCTTTGATGGCTGATTCCAACACACAACAACAACAACATACCCAATCCCGCCGAGGCAGGGTATGGGGTGATGGCTGATTCCAACACTTTCATAAAAATGAATTAAGTCTTTGTTAACGAACTCTGTGCCATTGTTTGTTCGAACAATTCTAACAATATTGTTGAGTCGAACACAGTCATTTGATAAGTTTGATGATGACATCGGAGTTTCATCCTTTGTCCTCAAAACTTTACCCAAGTAAATCGAGTAGTCATCAACAACGACTATAATGTATTTCTTCCCATTAATTGTTTGCACTCTCATTGGTCCGCACAAATCCATATGAAGGGTATGAAGAACTTCCATTCTTGAGTTTGTGGGTTTTGGTTTGTGGGCATATTTCGTGCTTTTTCCCAATTGGCAAGTGAACAAAGATGATCTTTTCATACTTTATTCGGGTAAGCCTCGACAAGATCCTTTCGGAAACGTTATTAATGGTGCGAAGTTCAAGTGATTGAGACGACGATGCCATAACCATGACTTTGTTTTGAAGCCTTTGACAAAGAAGCGATTGGAGAAGACTTCATCATGTCTTCGATATAGATAGTGTATAGATTTGAACCACGAGTTCCTCTTAACAGTTCCACACCATCGAGTTCTCTAACGAACAAGTATGTTTTCTAAATGCCACTTCTAGATCGGAATCACGAAATTGACCAACGAAAACAAGTTATGACCAAGACCTTCAACATAATATACCCGGAGATTACACTTTTGCCAACAACATAGTATCCATAACCCATAATTGCTCCAAAATGGTCGCTCCGAATCTAACGGTCCCAATGAATTTACTCACGAAGTTCATGAGCATGAGCGATCTCCAATCATATGCTTGGAACAACTGAGTCCGGTACCACGAGCGATTTGAACGATCTTGATTGAACACATACAAGAATGGATAATCGGATAATTGGGATCCCCATGCAAGAATGGGTTCCATTTGGTTAATAATGATGATTAGAACACCCACATCAAGTAGAAACAATGGAAGCATCGTAAATAGATGCAAGGTGCTAGTGTTCGTATTTGACCTATTCAAAGTATGTTCACTTCTTAAGGAATAGTTCTACCAAGAGGGCATCCATTTTCTAGTGGTCATTGACATAGCAAATTTAGGGCACAACTCATTAATCTTACGGCCGGTGGGTATCCATTGATAACCTATATTACTAAATTTCCTTCCTGGGTTTCCACTGCTTTCTAACTTTCTTTTGCCTTTGCCTTTTTGCCTTCTTAGCTTGATTTTGAACATTAACGCTTTAAGCGGGCATTTGACAAGATTAGACAAATCATTCACACCACATTCATGATTAGTAGTGTAAATCAAGCGATCATCATTACATGGTTTTGCGGATAGTAGCGAATCAATTAATTACGATGCGATTATAGCTAATATTAGAATTAGCACGATTCGTTTTATTCAACTCAAACTTAATATTCCTAGGGTGATCTTCTACTCTCTTCCAATGCACATTCTTAGCTTGCGAGGTCCTATCTTGCTTGGTATTGCTGGAGGCTTTGACCGCTTGCTTTTATGTCACCGATTACTCTGTAGGGAATTATGGGAACATTAGTTGGTTGATCTACTTTTGCATTCTGAACTAGACGTGCGGGGATCGAACTACTGAAGGCACATTAGATTTCACTTTCTTAATCTGGGCATAGAATGGTTTGTATGCTTGGCACTAGGCATATAACAAGGCATCACACTTTACCTTTCGCACATAAGGATTTAGGACATGTTGCTATTAAACATTCTAGCACTCCACGAGATCGTTAGGCACGAATGCAAGCAAACCTAATTTCTCTATCAAGTGGCTTATTTATGAAATCCTCTTCTACAATCTCACGGAGACATTCAAGACTATCCTTAAAGCGAGCAAAATAGTTATGAAATAAAAGTTCATTATTCCTAAGATGAGTAGGAATGTATTTAATAAATACAATATATTTGCGATCAGAGATGACTTGATGCAACATTCTCATTAAAGACATGTGGCATTTTCCTTTTCCCGACTCCTCGTTCTCAATTTCCTTTTGTAAAGACGTTATTTTCATTGTTCTTGTCACGGTGACTTTCATTGAATCATATAACTCTTTAAAGTGTCGTTAACTTTTCATTTTCTTCTAGAAAACTCTCGTTTTCTTTTGTAAAACATTAACCAAGTTTTGAAGATGAAAAGTTTGAGAATCTTGAGAAACTAAAGAGGAGGCATTTGGGAGCCAACACATTGTTCTTTTCAGGCTTTAATTGTGAAATTTGGGCTTTCAACTTTCTGATCGTGTTACAATGAGCTTGAATCTGTTCGTCACGTTTGTTAATCTGAAAAACCGTATCAAACTCTAGAACATTTGAGGATGTCTTGATGTTTGAGGTTTTGACATTTTCTTTAAGATGTTGATATTTTTGTTGCAAATCAAAATGTTCAACTTCTAGTTTAGAAAGATGTTTTACCAAATTATCGTGATCAATTTTCTCATTTAGTTATGAGTTTTTGTTTTCAAGCTCAATGACACGATCATAGGAAACTTTCAATGCAACAGATAATTCATGAAATTGAGAAGTAGTAATAGAGTGCTTAGTCACATTATAAAACACATCTTGAGCAACACAACTCGAAATCAAATTCTCATTTAAGATATGCAAGTTCTTCCTTTCAACTTCATTATATTTGAGTTCCTGTTCATAATCATTGACCTCAACTATCATTGCATCAAATTCCTTTTCCATTTCTTTAATATCTCGAATTTATTCCTTTGAAGACTCTCAAATTGACCTTTTAATTGTTTAAAGAAAGGCATGACCTCGGTTAAATAACATTCTTTAGTTTGCTCAAACCCTTTCCCCTCGCTTGTCCCTCAGAGGTGTGATTCTCTTATTACATGTCTTCTCAAAATCAACAAATAGTTGATAAACAACATACACACCGATTAAGGTCTTGCTATTAGTGGCAATAGATCTAGGAACTAAATGCATTGGTGTATTTGGAGGATACCACGATTCTTTGAGGCAATTTCCTACAAGGGGTATTCTTTTCAACAAAATTTTCGACTTTTACATATCCATATCCTTTTCCGAACAATTGTTCGGGGTTAATAAGTCCGAGGCTTAAACTTGTTTAAGGAGATCCAATTTTTCTTAGTGTAATCATGGGGTTTGATCGTTAAGTTTTCCTTTTTACACGCAGGATCGTTAAGTTTCTTATCCATTTTCTCCCTAGAGGCATCATCTAATTTTCTATCCTCTTCCGTGCTTCCAACACATGATGGTGTTTGCCTAGGCTTAAGAATCTCATTACCATCATATAGTACCTTATGAGCAGCTCTAGCCTTTTTAACTACCTCGGGATTAGGTTCCTCAACAAGAGTAATGCTATGCTTACGCTTAAGACTCTATGCTTAGTGATCAAGTGAGCAGTCTGAATGGTATTCCCTTGTACGTACAACTTATTTTCAAGTTTGTTTTCAAAGTTTTAGATTAGAAAAATCATTCAAAGTTTTGATTCCTTAGCATTAAATTCTTGTTTAAGCACTTTAACATTATCTTGAAGCTCTTGCTTTTGCTTAATTTTAGAAAGCTTTTCTTGTAAGAAATTTAACTCTTGTTTTAACACTTCTTCTCTAAAATTACTTTTCTAATAATTGTACGCATTTGGTCATCCATTTCACGCTCACGGTAGTTAACTCAAACTTAGCACTGCTTATAAATAGCAACTTGTTCTTTATAGGCATTCGATTCGGAGATAACGAATCATCGAGGCACATGCAGTGTATTCATCAAAAACATAGTCAACATTGACTGCAGAAGATACATTACTTGGTACAATCTCACTTTCACTTTGTGACACATATTGATCATAAGGGACAATATTACTATTATCCTCATTTTCAATATCTGATTCATAAGTTTCAAGAGTTTGTACTTTGTTATGTATCTTTTGCTCATCCACTTCATCGTATAGTTTTAATACCTCTAAGATGATTGAGTCTTTGGATGGACCAGCCTGTTGTGATGATGAGACCTTTGGAGAGACCATTGGAGAAAGTTTCCCATGATCGTGTCATTGCAATGGAGGAACTACTACCACACTACACCAACGACTAATCCCAAAGGAGATCTACTCCTTTACAACATCATCAAGGATATCAATATCCTTGGATCCTATACTAGTCTATCTTGTACACCGAAACACACCATATCGAATGTACATCTAAGGCACCTTTCACTAATGCCTTTGACTAGATCTACAAGACACCTTTCACTAATGTCTTGTGTCTTCACTTCTAAGAACCTTTCACTAGTGCTTCTTTGTCTTGACTTCTAAGCACCTTTCACTAATGCTTCTTTGTCTTGACTTCTAAGCACCTACCACAAGTGCTTATCCTATAGACGATAGATACCTTTCACTAATATCTTTGTCTTGACACTTGAGACATCTTTCACTAATATCTTCAACACTACACTTCTTTGAATAAAGAAAGAGATCATCAACAAGAGGACTTCAGGAGCCTTGATGATGAGGAAGCATGGCAACTCATGGACTTGAGCTTACGCGACTTCAAAGGTGGTGATCTTGCCTTTAAGAGGAACCTAAAAGATCACACAAAACAAAACTACAAACATAGATCTCTTGGATCTAAGGTTAGTGAGATTTAACTCGGGGAGAAGGTATGTTAGAAAGGGTGAGAAATAATGAAGAAATGGCTCACTATTTATAGAGGAAAAATCCTCGTTCCCGGATCCCATGGATCCTTCCACTGGGATCCGGCTAGCACAAAGCTAGGGATCCGTGGAACGCTCCTCTTTACCCATTGGTATTTTTGGTTATGGGTCATGGGTTATGGGTTGATCCATGGTTTCTTTCTAGATACAATGTACCTTAAGGATACATTGAACTTGGTTAAGTGGTATACATAAAACCATGGGTTATGGGTCAATACCATTTGCTAGTTTTTACCTTAGTATATACTTGTTTTTACCCATTTTAGTATATACATGTTTTTACCCATTTTAGTATACTTAGTTTAAGTATATGCTAACTCAGTATGTAAACACTAGTTGTTGTACATATATATATCTAAATCATAAAATCACTTATACTTATTTTAGTGTTTTATGTGAAAATGTGAATATGTTCGAAACTATTAGTTCAAACCATTTATGTATTTTATTTGTTTCGTTAATATGATTTTACGTTTGTTATCGACAAAACATTAGAAGATCGTAAAATATAAATAAACGTTTTTACGGCTTATTTGTATTAACAATCTCCCCTTTTGTTGATGACAAAACATAAAATTATTTTAAGGAAAAGCTAAAATTGTAAACGTTTGAATTTGTAGTTTTACTTTCTTCTCCCCTTTTGTCGAAACAAAAGTGTTTGAAGGAAAGCAACACATCGCTTTTAAGAAAAACATGTGAAAGAAAATAGAAAATAAAAGAGATGAGAGCAAGTAACGGAAAGGATATCGTCTTTACTCCCCTCACGAGTCCATCCCTATGTAAGGCGTCAAGTAAGTAATACTAATCTAGTTTGTTTGCAAATAAGTTTGCAAAGGATTTCGCCTAAGAGACGAATGTGCTCCCCTTGATGATTGCAATTATGCAAAGGGATGTTATGAAATGTAAACCTAGTATTGCAAGTAATTTAATGAATTGCTTTGACATAAAGCTCCCCTAGCTTTGGGATGTCAAAGTCTTCATGTAAATTGAATAACTACAAAACAAAGGTTAGAAAACAAGTATAATTCACAATTTCACGCAAATGTGGTCCAAGTTAGTAGAAAGAAAGCTTTACGTCTCACGGATCCCGTGGTTCCTCCTAGTAGGGATCCGCTAGGAAATTGAAGGATCCGTATTAGGCGATAAATTTCAAGAAAGGTGATATAACAAGTAATGTTATCACAAAAATGATATATGAATACAAGGTAATCATATGCTCAGAAAAATAACAAGTAGCATGTAATTCCATTTAATAAAACTAGAGTTATGATATACATGACTCTAAGAACTAAGAAAATAAGAAAATACATGATTAGGAGTTTCTAAACCAACTAACGCTTGATGCTAGGACACCACTAAAATCTTCTAGCTCAAGTTTTGTTTAGGTTTGATCTCGTCGAAACGTTCGAGGAGATGATAGAACATGAAACGTTGGTCTTCTCGTACTTCATGTATCAAACTTTCAACATGTTGACAATGATAGCAATCTTTGTCATGGCTAGGTAGTGGTGGTGGATGAAATGAAATGGCTTGATGCAAAGGATCAAGTGGGCGGCTTGTGGAGCTTCAAACGATGGAGGATTGGTGGAGGTGCATTTGAGAATGGCTCGACCAAGGATGATGGTGGTGGTAGAGAAGTGTCAACTTCCATATGGTCGGGTGGTTGACTTTGATGATTTCTCATAATCCAAATGAGATTATATGATGGAAACGGCGAAAAGGAAGTCGGAGCAAGTGTTGACTCAACACCTTGATTTTGAACCATTATTCCTCCTAATGAGGAGAATGTTGTCGGTGGAAGCGGATGAGACGGCCTAGGTGGCAAGTCCTCTAAATTGTAGAGGTGTGGTGATGATTGTGGGGATGTAAATGAAATAGCTCTAGGAACCAATGGTGATGGTTTAGTGGAGATGATATTGTTTGGCCTAGGAGGTATGGTGGTGTTTGGCATTGGTAATTTTGTGGGTACTATCCTTTTCGGAATTGGTTTGATTGGATGAGGAAGGATCCTATCATTTGTTGGCTTGACCGGAGATGATTCGGTTGAAGAGATTTCGTGTATAACACGAGCCTTTTTCGTGGGTGGTTCTTTGGTGGATAAGTTACTACTTGGGTTTTTCCTCATGATGAGATGATTTCAAGAGGTTGCAAGAGCTAAAAGTTAGGATGAGAGTGATGACTATGGAGGTCCTAACAAGGTGGTTTATAAACCAAGAGATTTGGCAAGTACATTTAAGTCTTAAGCCACTAAGATTCATTGAAATGTGATGATTAACATGCACAAGAGTCAACTTCAGGGTTTGCACTGATCTAGGAATTCATTTAAGATGAGATGGAGTGTTTGAGTTAGGAAGATGAGTTGAAATGATTGTTTTAGCAAGATTTGACTTAAACTGTCATCCGAATCCCACGGTTCCCTTCACAGAGGGATCCGCCTAGGCTAATCCTAGGGATCCGGCTATCAGCAACTATGGAAGAGTGGAAATGATGTTTCTAAGATCTAAGACCTATAAAATCTTGAGTGTTTTAGTCCTCCTAAGTGTTTTAAATGAAGGGGTGCTTAAGTGCTTGAAGGCAATGAGTGGTGTAGGTAATGATTGTCTTTTATGGAAGGATTTGGAACTTCCAAGAGTACCAATGGATGAGCAAGGATGACACTAAAGATTTAGAGTGTAAAATGAAACTAAATGATCCTAGAGATCAGGTTGTGTCTTAGGATAGTGTTTTGGAAGATATCCTAGAAGCTTTGAGATAGGAAAACTAGATTTTGATCAACTTTGATCAATTTTGAGATGAGGATGATTAATGAGCAATTATGCCATAATCGAAAGATTTCTAAGGCTAGATGTGAAGGATCGAGTAGAAAATGAAGTGTGAGTTTGAGAGCAGAAGAGTAATGGGTTAAAAATGAAATGGTAGATCTACAAGTGTCTTAGAGTGTGATCTAGGTGAGTTGTGTGTGAATAGGAAGGATCAACCTATCTTGATAAGGACTTAATTTGCCTTAAGACACTATGTTTAGCTTAGTGTGAGATGTTCTATGGATATGTTTGAAATATAATGCTTGCAATTGCATTTTCTGTTGGCCGGATCCCACGGTTCCCTATGTGTAGGGATCCGTCTAGCACAAACTTTGGGATCCGCCCATCTGCTCAGTAGAATCTTTACTAAAGGTATGCAATGATCTTGATAATGCATTATGTAACACCCCCAATTTCGTGATACGCAGCGGATTTCAAGCTGGGTGTTACTTCATGGCACAACAGTTATATCAATAGAAAACGAACCCTAAATTGAGTTGTTTTAAAATATTTATCATTCGATTTATATAAATATCAGAGTTTACAAAATGAGGTCCCAGTGGTTTTACAGTTTATTAAATACATTTTCGAATGATAATATAGCTTTCTTGAGTATCCGTGCCATCCTCGTAAATTATGAACCTGAGATAAACATGCTAAAAAGTGTCAACACAAAGGTTGGTGAGTTCAGAGAGTTTATGATTAAAACAGTTGAGTTCAATAGTTTCGAATTTGAGCGATTATTGTAATAAATACAGATATCGATAAAATATGTAGTGGGTTATGTTGTTATACACCCATAGTTCGTTTGTTTAGTAATCATTTGAACACGAGTTTCATGGTTGGGCCATGTTGTTGCACCCATAAATTCAGTAGTTGCAGCATTTGTATCATTGCAACATAGTATATATATTGCCTTAAGTCTCATGAACGCAAACCTTAACACGAACGCGCCATAAAAATGACGTAAGTTACAGACATCATAGTAATGATGTGAGCAACAATGCCCTCTGGTAGGAGTTTGCCATCTTCCTAGTATTCTCAAATAAAGTGCATTTGGATACCTATCCGGCTAACACAAATGGGGCGTCAACTGCCAATAGATTTATTCACTATATTCGCTCACTCGCAAGTGATTAATGGCTCATGATAGAGGGACTTTTAGTGGCAATAGTGTATAACTTAAGCAATAACAATCGGGATCGCATCTGAGATAGTACTTGTGTTCGGTTTGTAGCAAAGCGATAAAGTGTGATTATGAACTCATAGTAGTATGTAAAAGATTAGAATATTTGTGAAAAGTAAGTAATTGAGCATGTATCTCCCCCAAAGCAATCAAAATAAGGAAAAGAGGGGCTATGACTCACCTTAGCATATAGTGAATAAGGTAATGCAAGAGATGTCAAACAAAGCATGACAATAACGAATCGGCACCACCTAATAGATATGTAATATGTCTCAGAATATAACACGCGAAAAGTAATCTATTCGTATGAGTTTTCATAAGATAATACGTTTTAGTTTTTGTGGAAGTTTCGTATCGTTTGTAAAATGTTTAGTTTCATAGTTCGTGTGGTGGTTTGAAGATCACAGACTCAAGACAAACGCACGCCAAATTATATAACACAACTACAACAGGAAATAAACACGTAAGGATCACATAGGAAGTAAGTAGATGGTTGAGTTTAGGGCATTTACCCAGTATCCCCAAATAATGAATGTTTTATATTAAAACATAAGTTTTAATATAAAAAGTAAAGAGAGAAAGTTTTACACTCAATAACCTATACTCCTTGTTTTATTATTGGACTTGGATCAGAATAAGTATACTTATTGATAATAAGTATATAAGTAAAAGTTTATTACGATTCGTTATTCAAAACACGTTTCGATGATACGTAATTCATAAATTTAAATAATAATAAGGTTTAAAGTATTTAAAAAAAATTCAGGCTTTATAGTCAAATAATAGTCCGTACGTATCTATATATTCAATCTCCAAGTCCGTTTAATAGTCCAATAAGTAGTTTAATAATCTCAAGTCAGATATCAATAATCTTTGGAGCCCAACCGATTCGGTTGGGAGGCCTGGTACAGCCATTTCTTCATCACTAAGGTTCCAAACTTGTTCCAAACGATTCTAGTCCTTCCCACTCAGTTTCTAGTCCCTTCCAAACTCCTTGGAGGCCAAGTTGAGCATTTAATACCCTAAGCCTTGGAAGTAGTATAAATAGAGGCCTTTGCAACCTCATTTCATGCACCACAACTTGAGAGATCTTCTCTCACACCTATCTTACCACCACTACTCTCTCTCAAAGCCTAAATTCGTCCATTAAGTTCCAGGAAACTTTGGAGGTCCAAGAAGTCATTATTTGGAGGTCAAACCATCAAGAAGGCATCATTACTACATCATTTGTAATCTCATTTCAATCATTGTAAGACCTTTAATCATGTTTTCTAATGTTCAAAGTTCTAAGTTTATGTTTATGTTTGCTATGAGTGGCTAGTTTCTTTATGCACTTGCTTAAATGATGTTGATTATCGTATGATTAGTTTATGATTGTGTTAACATGTTTTAATTCAATTTCAAGTTGATTCTAAGATCCAATTGTGCTAAAGTTTCAGAGTGGCATTTGTTAATCAAGTTTGACTAGTTGATAGTAATCGTAGAGGTCGAAAGAACTTATTGTTATTCAACTAGTTATAATCATTTTGTCTATGGATGATTGTTTTTACCCATTATTCTTTGTTAAACAAAGAAACTAAAGTGTGGTTGTAATAAGAACGCTTTTTGATTATCAAGTTGGATTGATTGGCAACATCTAAAAGTTCGTAAGATTAGTTGTTTACAATCAATTGTAACCTTTTGTCTATAATCGGTTACCTTTTGTGTTGACCATTTCTTAAGAAAATTTGATAAGACAAACGGATGTTTAAGTTTATGAAAGTAAACTTATGAAACTTGAATTGATCTTGAATTGATTGGGTAGACTTAATGCTTGTTTTTATAAACTAAACTCTTGATCAAAGTTTAACTTGTAAGAACAATAGATTAGTACACCAACTAATTATCATAACCAACATGTTAAGAAGAGGTTAACACAATCATACTAATCAATGATAAGAAACTAGTTTAAGCAAGTGTAGTTTTAATCTTATTGAATTCGCTTAATCATTATTTTCGTGTTACATTGTTGCTTATATGGTATTTTGGGACGTGACAACCGTTTACCACTTTCGTGTTACTTGTTATTACATAGATTCTTCACAATTGAAAACACCCAAATCCTAGTGAATCCACCTGCTTACCAACCAAAACTAACTACATACGAAAGGGTCATACTTGCCGTGTGTTCTTAGCTTAATTCGGTAATCCTTGTTATAAATTTAAAACTAGTAGTCATGAGACACATCAATCCCCTTTTAGAATTTGCCTAAAGCAACCTGTATCCTCCTAGTACACCAATGCATTTAGTTCCTAGATCTATTGCCACTAATAGCAAGACCTTAATCACCTATATGTTGTTTATCACCGTTTGTTGATTTTGCAAAACGTGTAAAAGAGAATCACACCTAATGGGATAACCGAGGGAAAGGGTTTTGAGCAAACTAAAGAATGTTATTTAACCGAGGTCTTGCCTTTCTTTAAACAATTAAAAGGTCAATTTGAGAGTCTTCAAAATGGATAAATTCGGATATTAAAGAAATGGAAAAGGAATTTGATGCAATGATTGTTGAGGTCAATGATTATGAACAGAACTCAAATACAATGAAGTTGAAAGGAAGAACTTGCATATCTTAAATGAGAATTTGATTTGAGTTGTATTGCTCAAGATGTGTTTTATATCATTACTAAGCATCAGACATCGCTTCTCGATTTCATGAATTGTCTATTGCATTGAAAGTTTCCCATGATTGTGTCATTGAGCTTGAAAACAAAACTCGAACTAAATGAAAAAATTGATCAAGATGATCACGATAATTTGGTAAAACATCTTTCTAAACTAGAAGTTGAACATTTTGATTTGCAACTAAAATATCAACATCTTAAAGAAAATGTCAAAACCTCAAATATCAAGACATCCTCGGATGTTCCGAGTTTGATGCGATTTTCGGATAAACAAACGTGTGAATGATTCAAGCTCATTGTAACACGATAAGAAAGTTGAAAGCCCAAATTTCACAATTAAAGGGTGAAAAGAACAATGTGACCGGCTCCCAAATGCCTCCTCCTTTAGATTCTCAAGATTCTCAAACTTTTCATCTTCAAAATTTGGTCAATGTTTTACAAAATAAACGAGAGTTTTCTAGAAGAAAATGAAAAGTTAAATGACACTTTAAAGAGTTATATGATTCAATGAAAGTCACCGTGACAAAACAACGAAAAATAACGCCTTTAGAAAAAGACATTGAGAATCGAGGAGTCGAAAAGAGGAAACCGCCACTTGTCTTTAATGAGAATGTTGCATCAAAGTCATCCTCACACCCAAATATGTTGTGATCATTAAATACATTCCTCCTCATCTTAGGAATAATGAACTTGTGTTTCATAACTATTGTGCTCATCTTAAGGATAGTCTAGAATGTCTCCGTGAGATTGTGGAATAGGATTTCATAAATAAACCTCTTGATAGAAATTAGGTTTGCTTGCATTCGTGCCAAACGATCTCGGGAGTCGCTAGAATGTTTAATAGCAACATGTCCTAAATCCTTAGGTGCGAAAGGTAAACTGTGATGCCTTGTTCTATGCCTAGTGCCAAGCATACAAACCGTCTATGCCCGCTTTTAAGATAGTGAACACTAATGTGCCTTCAAGTAGTTCAGATCCTTGCACGTCTAGTTCAGGAATGCAAAAAGTAGATCAACCAACTAATGTTCCCATAATTTCCTCTACAGGAGTAATCAGTGACATAAGAGCAATCAGGTCAAAGCCTCAAGGCAATACCAAGCAAGATAGGACCTCGCAAGCTAATAATGTGCATTGGAAGAGAGTAGAAGACCATCCTAGGAACTTTAAGTTTGAGTTGAATAAAACAAATCGTGTTGATTCTAGTATTAGCCATAGGCGTTGATAACGCCTAAAATGAACATGTTTATAGTAGCGTTATTGTTGGTTTTGTGCATGATAATCGGCTATATTTACTCATAACTGTTGCAAAAGTGCAAAATATGCGTATTGTGTATGTATATGTAGCCAGGTATCACGAATGATGAAGAAATGAAGTTTTTATGCACATTTGGAAGATTCTCGGGAAGGAAGTCGAGCTAGGAAGCTTTTGGATTCAATGATTGGAAGCACAATGATTTCTAAGTATCTACTGACAAGGAAAGATCAAGTTTTGCCTTGGAAATCATCGTGAGAGCAAAGAATGAAGCGATAAGCGAGAAAGTCAACAAAAGTCAAAACAAAGAATAACCCAAATTGTTCGGTCATGACCCGTAACCGGATCCGGCTGGGCATTTGGTCAAAACGCAACCGATCCGGTTGCCATCGTAACCGATCCGGTTGCATGCACTGCAGTTACACAAAGTTGCATTTATTGTTGCTTTAACTCCCCATAATCATTGGAGGCCGATCATTTCTTGATATTAACTTGTTGGGAATGTTTTTGTTTAGTTGAGCAAGCATATTTGGCTATATAATGAACCTAGTCCTAGTTTACTAGGTGTGACACAACCAAAATTGTATTAGTTTACACCTAAACTAATACCAACCATATTATTCAACCCAAAAGCTTAGTTCTTACTGAAAAACGTCCAGGAGCAAGGAGGGAACAATTCTCATCCATAGTTTTGGTAGTTTGGAGTTATACGGTGAATCTAGGTGATTGGAGGCGCGTGGTTGATACAATCCACGTATTCTAATTCTTGTAATCACAAAAGTTTAGGCATTCTATGAACTTTGTTATGGAATTCTATTCTCTTGAATTGTTGGAGTTACTTTGTTATGATTTGTGTTTAGTTATTATTGTTATCATGGAGTAGTTTTGGGATATACTTGTGTGTTGGGATGTAGTTAATCATATTAGTGTTCTCAAAATGTGATGCATGTATATATGATCTTGTTTAAATGAGTTTGAGTCTTGGTTTGATTTGTTGATAAAACATGTTTTAGAAAAAGGACCCAAAAGGATTTCTCTTGTTTTATTCCAAAAGTGAAGTGACAAACTAGTATGGGATATGGTGATTGACAACCACCATGTTTGCTTATTAAAACAAGACTAGGAACATTTTCATCACGAAGGGTCGAAAGATTCGTAAGAACAAATTTAATAAGAACATGTTGCAAACAAATGGAATTTCTAAAGGACAATCATTGGGATAAGGACCGAAAGGATTAACTATATGTTTTTGTTCTTAGAATGATTTTTACAAAAATATACCATGGTTGGGGGATCATTTGCTTATGATTTGTGCATCACATCAAGAGTATACACCAAACCTTCTTGAATACTATTTATGATTGATTATAGACTACACACAAGTATATATTTCTTATTATTGAATTTCACTATAACATAACTATTTGAGGAAGCCTTGACAAGCTTTCTTGTCGGAATCTTTTCATACAAAAACAGTTTCAAACACAAAATCCCTTGGGACGATCTCGACTTACCAAACTTTGCTATCACGGACGAGTATACTTGCTCGTATGTGTTAATAGGTTAGACGGTTAAATCGTGTTTATAAATTTTTAAAACTTGCACCAATAGTAGCACATCAGGCGTACTGTAATTAATTCAAATTCTGCTACTATCTGCAAACCATGTAATGATGACTGCTTGATTTCTGTATCTAATCATGAATGTGGTGTGAATGTTTTGTCTAATGCTGTCAAATGCTCAGTTAAAATTGTTAATGTTAAAAATCATGCTAAGAAGGCTAAAAGGCAAAGGCGAAAGAAAGTTAGAAAACAAAGTGGAAACCCACAGGAAGAATATTCAAGAAAATAGGTTATCAATGGATACCTTCCGCCGTAAGGTTAATGAGTTCGCCTCAATTTTCTAAGACAATGCCCACTAGAAAATGGATGCCTCTCGGTAGAACTATTCCTTAAGTGAACATACTTTGAATAGGTCAAATACGTACATTAGCACCGCATCTATTTCGATGATTCCATTGTTTCTACTTACGATGTGGGTGTTCCAATCATCATTATTAACCAAGTGGAACCCATTATTGCATGGGGTTCCCAATTATCCGATTATCCATTCTTGCTCAGGTTCAACTGCGATCGCTCAAATCGCTCGCGGTACCGGACTCAGCCGTTCTAAGCATATGACCGGAGATCGCTCATGCTCATGAACTTCGTGAGTAAATTCATCGGATTGTTAGATTTGGGAACCACCATTTTGGAGCAATTATGGGTTATGGAGATTATGTGGTTGGTAAAAGTGTAATCTCCGTGGTATACTATGTGGAAGGTCTTGGTCATAACTTGTTCTCTGTTGGTCAATTATGTGCTTCCGATCTAGAAGTGGCTTTTAGAAAACATACTTGCTTCGTTAGAGAACTTGATGGTGTGAAATTATTAAGAGGTACTCGTGGTTCTAACCTATACACCATCTCTATCGAAAACATGATGAAGTCTTCTCCAATCTGCTTGTTGTCAAAGGCTTCTAAAACAAAGTCATGGTTATGGCATCGTCGTCTCAATCACTTGAACTTCGGCACCATTAATAACCTTTCCGTAAAGGATCTTGTCGAGGCTTACCCATATTAAAATATGAAAAGATCATCTTTGTTCAGCTTGCCAATTGGGAAAAAGCACGAAATATGCCCACAAACCAAAACCCACAAACTCGATAATGGAAGTTCTTCATACCCTTCATATGGATCTCGTATGCGGACCAATGAGAGTGCAAACAATTAATGGGAAGAAATACATTCTTGTAGTTGTTGATGACTACTCGATTTACTTGGGTAAAGTTTTTAGGACAAAGGATGAAACTCCAGATTCGGGTTCGACTCAACAATCTCGTTAGAATTGTTCGAGCATAATGGCACGAGTTTGTTAACAAAGACTTAATTCGCTTTATGAAAGTGTTGGAATCAACATCAAAGAAGTGTTCCACGAACTCCTCAACGAATCGGTGTAGTTGAAAGACGAAATCGGACCCTTGTGGAAGCCGCAAGAACAATGCTAATTTATTCAAAGGTTCCAATGTTTCTATGGGTCAAGCCATTGCCACCGCTGCTTACACCCAAAATCGCTCCCTTATACACACCTCTCATGGAAAAACTCCATATGAACTTGTCCATAAATGAAAACCCGATCTATCCTACCTTCGTGTGTTTGGTGCTTTGTGCTATCCAACAAATGACGGTCAAGATTTAGGTAAATTAAGAGCTAAAGCGGACATTGGAGTTTTGTAGGTTATGCATCAAACAAGAAGGGTTACCGAATCTACAACAAAAGAACTCGAGATATCATGGAAACTATTCATGTCACGCTCGATGAGCAGTCCGCAAATGGCTTCAGGACAATCCAGCTCGGATCCGCATCTCAACCTTCATCAAGTAGCCTATCAGTTCTACTCTTGTTTCTAACCCCTCCAAAGAACTCCTTATGTACCTCCATCAGAAGATGATTTAAAGAAATTGTTTGATCCAATGTTTGATGAACACTATGAGCCAAATGCTAATGAAATGTCAATTCCATCAACATAGGGTGCTCCTATTCCTGTCAATGAAGTCAACTCTTCAGTTTCAATATCATTAAGTCAAGAAGCGCCTGCTGTTGATCACTCTGTCTCATCAACAAATCATCAATCATCGAATGTACATCATGGAATTGTTCCTGGCTCCAATGATGAAGTTAATCCCTTTGCTACTCCCGAAGATGCTCTATTTGAAAACATATTTGCTCCTGAATCATCATCAGAACCATCTTTATCAGGAGAAATCGACTCTGCTACTTCAGTTCCTCAACAACAACCACATGAAAACCTTAGAAAATGGACACATGATCATCCATTGGACAACATCATTGGAAACCCCTCTCGTCCAGTATTCACACGAAAACAACTTGCAACCGATGCCTTATGGTGCTTCTTCAACTCCGTACTTCTAAGGTCGAACCAAAAGATGTTAAAACCGCCATGAATGAAGACAATTTGGTTCAATGCCATGCAAGAAGAAATTCAAGAGTTTGATCGACTTGATGTATGGGAATTAGTACCGCCGAGATTGTGCTATGATCATTGCTCTAAAGTGGATCTTCAAAGTGAAACTTGATGAGCATGGTGATGTTTTAAAGAACAAGGCTCGATTGGTTGCAAAGGATACCGCCAAGAGGGGTATTGACTTTGAAGAATCATTTTCTCCGCTTGCTCGTATCGAGGCAATCGAATCTTCTTGGCTAATGTTGCAAGTAAGAACATGGTGGTTTATCGATGGATGTAAAGACGGCGTTTCTTAACGGAGATCTTAAAGAATTGGTATCGCCACCAACTGAAGGCTTTGTGAATCCGAACATCCTACTCACGCTCATCGTTTGAAGAAGGCTCTTTATGGTTTAAAGCAAGCTCCAAGGGCATGGTATGATACGCTATCAAAGTTTCTTCTATCACCGGATTCAAAGAAAGAGCGCTGATCCGACATTGTTCACCAAAGTCGTGCAAACATTTAATTCACGCTCAAATATATGTTGATGATATTATTTTGCCTCGACCGACCCTAATGAATGTGATCGTTTTTCAAATGAAATGGGTTCCAAATTTCAAATGTCAATGATGGGACAAATGTCATTTTCTTGGGATTACAAATTTCACAAAGTCCCGAGGCATTTTTATAAATCAATCTAAATATGCAAATGAGATCTTAAGGAAATTTGATGTGATTCTAGTGACCTGTTGACACTCCCATGATAGAGCGTGATTAAACTCGGATGAGGACCACTCGGGGATCATGGTAGACCAAACGAAATATCGTAGTATGATTGGATCCTCGATGTACCTCACCCAGAGACCGTACATTCTGCTCGCTGCTTGCATGTGTACTAGATATCGTGCTAAGCCTCACCAAAAGCACCTTGAAGCGGTTAACCGGGTCTTTCGGTATCTCCAAGGAACCATCAATATGGGACTTTGGTACTCGAAGGACACCGGTATGTCACTAACTGCCTATGCGCGATGCCGATCATGCAGATGTCAAGATACACGTGGAAGTACGTCTCGAGGTGCTCATTTTGGGTGATAAGCTTGTGAGTGGTCTTCAAAGAAGCAAATGAGTACTTCTATTTCCTCTACAGAGGTGAATACATAGCCATGTCATCTTGTTGTGCTCAAATCCTATGGATGATATCTCAATTATCGACTATGGCTTTGAATTCAACAAAATCCTCTCAGATTGTGATAATAAAGTGTTATTGCTCTCAATGCAATAATGTACAACACTCAAGAGCAAAGCACATCGACATTCGACATCATTTCATCAGGGAGCAAGTAGAAAACGGTGTGGTGGAATTTTATTTTGTGAGGACTGAATACCAATTGGCAGACATCTTCACCAAAGCTCTTCTTAGAGAACGTTTTGAGTTTATCCTCCCACGACTTGGTCTAAAGAGTCTTCAACCGGAAACACTTAAACGTCTTCAAGAGGAAGAAGAGGAGTAAAAGGTCTTTCTTCATCCATCTCTTGTAAATATTTATTCGAAAAACAAAATACAAAATTACAAAACCTTCAAAAAGCAAATAGAAAAAATATAAAACTTTCAAAAATCCATAAAAAATTTAAAATCTTGAAAAATTCCAAAAATATTGTCTTTTGTCATATTTTCTCGATTCGATAAATATCTACGGTCTTTGTCTGTCATTCAAAGAATGACACGGACTTTAGATGTTGTTCGAATGTTCATAAAAAATCAAAAATATTTTGGGAGAAAGTGAAACTATGGTTTATTGTCATTTCAAAAAGAACTGCTTTTTCAAAGAAAGAACAGAGCCATGCTTTATCTTGTTTTTCAAATCTCATGCTCGATTCTATAAACAATTACTTACCATCTAATGAAAACTAAGTGATTTGATAAATAACTGACTCTATTTTTGAAAATCATCCGAACTTAACTTTGTCAAATATATATCTCTCAATCAACAACTTATGTCATTGATTGGGGGAGAATGATTTCAATTAAATCAAAAGGTTATTTGTCATACAATTGTTTTCAAAAGATAATCATACATGTTTAATCAATGGAGTTTAAAGTCTCAAAATCCGATCCTTATCAGTTAAAATGTTTTCATAATCAAGACACAATTCTCCTCAAAAGCTTTCCAAAATCAATTTAAATCTATAGAGATCACAAATCTCAAATGATTTGAAAATTGTGATCGGGGGAGAATTTATGATTTAAATTGATTTAAACCGATAATTGATAAATGGTTTCATAAGTGTTTAGCAGCTTTCCTCCCACATGTGCCAAACGATTTCAAAATTTTCATGCACATGTTGAGGGGAGCATTTTTAAAACCACAAAGAATTGAAACGTGATTGATTTGTCTCTATGCAGTTCCTCTAGTATGTGCAAAACTCTTTCAAACCTCGAGGCACATATTGAGGGGAGCAAAATTATGAAAACCTCATCCTTCCCCAATATGCTTTATCTACTTGATTTAATCAGTAAGTGATGTTGATATCTTTAGAAAATGGTAATCAAAGAAGTTAATCCTTCCTCTTGCCTCCGTGTGCTAAAACGATTTCAAATACATGATGCACATGTTGAGGGGAGCTCTTTTCTAAAAATATCAAAACAATTCGTGTACAAAATGCTTTGATAATATATCACAAGTATCCGGATTGGTTTTCAAATGGTTTTCGATTGGTTCCAATGGCAGATGAACAATACCAAATAGACCGACCAAATTTACTTTATGTATGGTGATATAAGGATGATAAGGTTAGGTATTTTGTTCCTATGATCCGCCAGAACCGGTGGGATCTACCCAGGGACAATCCACTAGATAGTGTAGAGTTCTTAAGTATGATGATAAAAGGAGAAAAGTGAGATATGGGAAGAGTGCGGATCGAGACCGAGCTAGTAATCGAATAAACCCAACAAGGTTCTAGTTATGAAGTCTCGTAAGCAATCAAGGGGTGAAGAATGAAAAAGAATTGAATGAGAAAGGGTGAAAATAAATAGCCCTCCATTTATTCAACCTTAGGCGTAAACCGGGTTCAATTCATATGTTACCGGTGGTTACCAAGGTAACATCGGATTGAAGACAAGACGTCATGGACCCAAAGACGACCGCACTACAACTTCCCAAACCACTCAAGTTCCTCTTAAAAGGACTTGTTTCATTCTCACGGGAACCGACATTATCTATCGACTTTCTCTTAGAGTTTGTTGATATTGAAGAAGGAGACCCTCTCCCTAGTCTCCGATATAGGAATCCAAATATGCACTATCAGTCTAGAGCCACGAGATCATCAATAAATCTCATTAGGACACTTTCAATGAAGACTCTCTGCTTCACACAATGTGGAAAGAGAGATTATATCTTATGAGTCCCACGATTATCCTTGTGGTATTGCCGTAACATCCGAGTGATATGCAAACACATTCACAATGAAGATGGAAAGCCTTCCGAGCCAACATCAAACAAGATCCTGGTGGGTGGCATGTGAGATCTATCCAATAGATCAACCATGTGACAACCGAATGTAAACAATGGGCGATTCATTCTTTTGAATCAATCCGGTTCAAAGTTATGGATTGACGGATACCTTTGAAAACCGGTCGTTGTGCTTAAAACTCTTTTCTTTAGCACATCGATCGTACTAATATTTCAAAATAAAAGGTGTTTATGATTGATAATTGATTTTCATTTAAACCTTCGTTGTATTGCAAAAACAATTTCTATTGAGCGGTACACAATTGTTTTCAAATATCTTTTCATCAATCGCTGAATCTCAATTACCGGTTCACTCACTCAGGTTGTCTTCTTTGAGACGTTCGGCTCGAGAACGGCTAGAACAAAAAACCCGTCAAGGAAATTCTTCGAATTATACCGATCACAGCGGATTGTAATCGATCAACGGGAACCGTGGGCGTAGTACTCAATTCAACGAAAGTGATCAAAGACACTTTCGGCGCTTTATTGCTAATCGTTGTATGCGTGTACGGCCGACGCTTGCGGTGATCGTAATGAAGCGGTCAATCCATAGTCGCATGCTCACACAACACATTCATTTCTAAAGAAATCATGATTAGTGCATCAATGACTCGATATTTTCACTCCATGCTTACCACTGCCGCCAATATCATGAATCAACGAAGCTTCCGCTACTCGATGAGAATATATCATGATCCGTAATGTGAGCATGTCGGTCCAAATGTCACAACATCACATAATACCAACACCACAATGGAATAGTCAGAGATTTATGTTAGCTGATGATCTCAATGCTGGCTCAAAACTCATTATCACGTGGATCAGTTAAAGACCTCCACTTGGATTAACCAAACATGCAACAATGATGAATCAATGACTACGGGCTTTAGAGCAAAGAACTTGAACAAGAATCCAAGAACAATTTTAATGTTATATTTGTTTGTATTCAATATATTTTGAGGTGACCTCCCTTAGGGGGAGACTGTTAGGATTTAGTAAATCCAGTTATTAAAGAGTCGGTCACCTCAAGTATATGTAATCGTTAGAAAGCTCGTAGTCGTAGATTATTTAATGTTTAGTAGTATTTAGTTAATTAACACCGTGGAGGACGGACGGGTCTTTACCCACTGTATGCCTGATCCACAGCCCGTAGGTGGCGTTTTGTGTAAGACTATAAATACTCTCAACCTCCCATGGTAGAGTTGGAGCTCATAATAATACTTTTACTTTCTCTCACTAAGTTCCCAAACCTCTAACTCTTTCTCTCTCTAAAACCTCATCTTATACGCCTCTTGTGTTTATGATATGATGTGTTTCTGAAATCTAATATGTTACACTGAACACAAGTCGCTAAAGCACCAAATCGCTAAGCAGACAAGTCGCCAAAGAGCAACTCGCTAAGTATCCAAGTCGCTAAGAGTCAACTCGCTAAGAACAATAAGGACAAGTTGCTAGAAACAATAGAGACAAGTCGTTAACCCAACCAAGTCACTAGCCGAAGTGGAACCTCCACTAACTTGTATTGTTTGTCAGCTTGTCTCAATAGACAAGTCGCTAAGATCAAGTCGCCACGACTTAAACTACAACTCATTGAAATTACCGAACCAAGTCGCTATGAAGAAAACCACCCGAGACTCAAGTCGCTAAGTAGAAAAACTTCAAACCACACTTTTCAATCAAAAACAAGCACAACCACAGTGATTCAAGCTTTCCAATTCAAAACCCAAGCACTTACAATGATTCTAAATACAAAAGTACACTCAAAATTTAAACTTTAACACAAGAAATGATCCAAATGATGCAAAAACCACTAAACTTTTTCAAACCCAAAAACCATATAAAACCGCTAGAAATCCAAGGATATGTAAGAGAGATGATCAAACCATGGCTCTTGATACCATTTGTAACATATTGGATTTCACAAACACATCAAAACATGATCACAAGTAGGCGTATAACATAAGGTTTTTAGTGAGAGAAAGAGTTAGAGGTTTGGGAACTTTGTGAGAGAAAATAAAAGTATTATTATGAGCTCCAACTCTCTACCTTGGGAGTTAGAGAGTATTTATAGTCTTACACAAATCGCCACCTACGGGCCGTGGATCGTGCATACAAAGGTAAAGACCCGTCCGGCCCTCCACGGTGTTACTTAACTAAATACAACTTAACTTTAAATAACTACGACTACGAGCTTTCTAACGATTACATATACTTGAGGTGACCGACACTTTAATAACTGGATTTACTAAATCCTAACATTAATTACGAACTTTTGAATGGAACACTTGAACTTAATTACGAACTTTTGAATGGAACACTTGAACTTAATTACGAACTTTTTAATGGAACCCTTGAACTTAAATACGAACTTATGACTTGTTTGAACTTATTGAACCGTACGTGCTATGACTTTGACCTAAAGTCTCCCATGTTCGGAGCATAACTATAAAGTCTCCCAATGTGAACGGAGCAATACTAAGTCTCCCTTGTACGGAGCAGTGCAAATTTTCCCATGTTCGGAGTGTTCTTAATTGTATATAATAGTTGTATGATGTACCGTTCATACATTCGCATTGTTAGTCTCCTATTAGTAGGTAGTATGGATAGCGCTATTAGAGGTCGGCCAACCTCTCGCTCACTATGTTACGGAATGCATATTATTTATTCTAGGGCTTTGCACGGCATACATTATTATATACGTGGTCAGACAGAACTATTATGACAACGATACTTGACCACTAGACACACTATATTTTGTGCAATGGGTTGTGAACACACATGTTGCAAGTTTTGTATGGCGGAACTTGAACCGAGTGGATTTACAATGCCTTTGCTTTGTGAACTATTATGATAACGTACTTGACTTCTAGACATACTACTTTTGGCGTTGGGTTGAACACACAGTTGCAAGTTTTGTATCATGGAACTTGGAACCGAGTGGATTTACAATGCCTTTGCTTTGTGGACTATTCTAAATGACTAAGAACTTCGCTTTGTTGCATGAACGTTTTTAAAAGTTTTACATGTTTAACAAACTCTATGAACTCACTCAACCATTGTGTTGATACTTTTAGCATGTTTTATCTCGTATCTAAGGCATTCACTTCATGGCATGCATGTGGACTTATCATAGAGTCGCGATGTCGACGCTGCCTCACATATATTTTATGCACTTAACTATCGCTTGATTGTAACAAACTCATTTTGGTACATTGAAAATCTTTGGGACTTATGTTTTGTAACTCGATTATTTTACTTAATCAAACGGTATTTTCAAACGACACTTTAGGTCGCTCGATATAATCAGAACTTTGATGCTATGATACCATCCCCGTATTCCATTCCACGCAAAATGTGTAATTTGGGGTGTGACACCAAGAAAGTAACTTTTGACTAACTTTGTGCATGGCATTACCAGACACCTCATTTGAATGTTAAAAGTGAGCCATGATTTTGCAACCGTGAATTATTGACATGTGACGCAAGTTATAAAATTACACTTATTAGGTTTCTCAATCACTACTCCTTTTTTTTATTTTTTTTTTATTTTTTATTTCTTTAATCGAGTGTGGAATAACTTTTAGATGGATACATAAATTTCCAATGCAAAATTGAATAGTTGTTTCCATGTCTTTCCACAAATCAAACTAGCTAGCAGTAAATAATTATGAAAGTACTTTGTAATTTCTTTTTTGTAGTCAAAATTATTTTGTTAAAAAGTCAAAATTATGAAACCAATGATTGATTGGATTAAGAGAAGTTGGAGTGTATCAATGACACGCAAAGAGAGATAAGTGGGATGGTAAGGGACAATAGGTAAAATTTTGGGTTGAAACCGGTAAAGTGGCAAAAGAGTCCAAACACAATTGCTTACCGTGTGAATGAAATAAATCTTCCATCGATCAATTGCCTAAAATAATAGTGATAATATATATTATGGATAAAGATAAAATAAAAGACAAATAATCCGTAAAAGATAAAAAGATTTTTTTAAAAAGTTCTTGAAAATTCCAAAAAATTTCATAAGATCGGTATGATGGTGCATGAAAAAGTTGTGAAAAACTTTTTCTAAAAGCGGATAACTTTTCCGAAAATAAATTATGAAAAATACGTCATGATTAAATCGCTTTTGTGCATCAAAATTGGTTTTGCACCAATTTTTTGACTTTTTCATCAAAATAACATTGCGCATCTAACTAAAACAAGTTGAAAATTTTGTGCATCAAAATTTTTATGATCAAAATTGCTTTATGTGCATTAAAAAAACGTATCAAAACTCAAAATTATGAAAAATGTTTTCACAAAAGTTTTATACACCAACATACCCGATCTTGTGAAATTTTTTTGGAATTTTTGGAGAACTTTTTTTAAAAAACAAATATTTTTATTCTTTTTTCGGATATTTATCTTTTTATTTTAACTTTACCATATATAGTATTAACTATCTTATCGGATACCTATTACGTTCTTTTATTTGATGCCATCCTATTTGTATTGGGATATACTGTTATTAAGTAAATAAATATCCTATACCTTGGTTAAGATTTGTCGTATATATATTGTTTTTATATCTTTTTTGTTGGATGGAGTATTAGGGTTCTAACAATATAACTTGGAGTTCACTTTTCACGCCATTCACATATCCCTGCTAAGCAGCATAACAAGGGGCGGAGCCAATGGGGTGGCTAGCGGGTGCTCCGCCACCCCTAACCGGCTCAACTAGCAGCGGTTGTAGCTTGGTTTCCGGCATATATTTCATAAAGTTCAATGCAGCCTCTGCCATTTATCTATATCTAAACACACATATTGTCATCACGCTCGTCAAGTGATAAGTGTTTGTTGCATTCAATCTCCATTAAGCCACCGTTGAACTAGATAATAGGTAGAAGAAGATAGAAATGAAAGAAGAGAGAGAGATAAGTAAATGAGTGGCTATTGTAACTTGAGTGACTAGTTATATTTAGGGATGAGCACGGCATCGTCCCGCATCGATCCTGCATCAATTAGTAGTACCGATTTTTTCCGAGATAAATTAGTGGTACCGTACACTGCATCGAACGGGATTAGGATACGGCAGATCAAGATTCAGACGCACCGGAAATCGTGGCTTTCCGCTTTTTTCGGAATTTCCGATTTGGTACCGGTCCCAGATCGAATCGGTGGTCCCGATTTTTTTCACCTTATTTCGTAGTCCCAGATTGTATCGTATTTCAAGAATTGGTACTGCTTTCAAGACGGTACCCAGACGGTTCCGGTTCGGTTCTGGAATTCGGTTCGAAATGCTCATCCCTAGTTATATTTACTTGTTTATTTTAGATTAGTACTCCGCTGAACTACTTATAAATTAGTGGTTATTGTACCTTTTATTTCATTGATATATTTCATTGATAGTTATTTAAAGATTAATTATTTTTATTTTGTTCAACTCTTGAGCAAAAAACAATTACCTTCTTATATCACTTTCTTCTCTATTAACGTTTTTTTTGTTGTTTTGAATAAAATAGATATTAATAAGAAGACAAACTTGTATATATCTTTTTTGTCCCTCGAATAGAAGAAAATTCTGTCAAATATTTTTTTCACTATCTTCGACAGAAATTTTCACATCCGTCGTTGTTGTTTGCTTGCTTGCTTTCTTCAAAATTTTCAACTTTTCTTGTAAGTATTTTTATTGCTTTGTATACTTATGAATCTCTCTATTCTTTCATTCATCCGACTAAAAAATAGGTATAAGTGGTTGAGGAAGAATTGTCTAAAGGAAAATTTTAGTAACACTAAATACCCAATTAGTTTAGAGTAATTATGTAAAATTTGTTGATTTGATCACAAGCAACTATTTTATTGATGTTTTAAAGTTTTATATATCAACTTAAAGACCTAATTGTAATTTCATGTGTGTTATAATTTGATCGGGAAGGTTGAACTATTGAACCGATGAGAGGAATAATCTATGAAGTGTATATTATCATAGAAATTAATTACGGCCCCTCTTAACACAAATTTCTGGCTCCGCCACTGAGCATAACCACGACAATAAATCCATATTGTAAGTCCCTTTATACACATGTCACTTCCTAACTAATTAATCACCTTTATTTTTAAATTTAAATATCTTTTAATTTGTTAAATTTATTTATGATCTAATTTCACCATATTTTTTAAAATTTTGTGCTCTTTAATTCAATATCCATTTTGATATATTTTTATGAGTTTTCTTTAGTAGTCGGGAAGAAGCGGAGTTGAAAAAAAAAACTTACTTGAATTAGACGTAAAATGAAAAACATTTGTTCGCTATAAATATTATCGGACCGCACGCATCATGCTGGTACCCTTCTAGTATAAATTTAATACGGCATGCAATTTCAAAATTTTGATGTAACTTTGATATTCTAGATCAATACATTCTCATACATATCTATTAACCCTTATGAAAATTGTAGTGTTGAAAAACTCTTAAATTTTGATATTTGATATGTCTTTTTACCCTACCCCTCATATTTAAATAGGGATTTTCTAATATGTGCCGTCAGGGCACTTATTTAGAAGCATTAAATGAACTAAATTGTATCCTAAAATAAATTATTAATGCAAACTAACATTTAAACATGGTAATTTAAGTTTATTAATTGTGTTTAACAAATGTCATGGTGACACAAGTTAAAAAAGCCATTTAAATATCTTTTATGTAAGTCAATATAAAACATTTATGGAGTAGGGTGTCATAAAAGTCGATCCAAACTCGAACATGGCTATTCGGTCGGGTTATTCGGTCAATCGGCCACCGAGCTTCTAAATAAGGTCGTTCGATAATATATCTCTTTACTCGGTTCGGTCAACCCGAATTTCTAATTTGTATGTAAACATCACAATTGCACAATTTTTAAACGGCTTAGACCCGAGCTGACCCGAACCAGAATTGGCCCGAACCGATATCTAAACAAAGTGGGGTTCGGGCATGTTTTTTTGAGCATCACCCGAACTTGACTAGGGAGTATATAAAAGGCGGAAATGTAGAGTTTTGTTGATAAAAAAGAAGAGTAGTTAAGATCTGATAAGTGGTGACGGCACCATGTCTTACAAGCGTCTAATATCTGGTGAGGATAAAAATTTAAGCTTGTATATATACATTTATTCAAAGTTAATTGATTGTAATGTAATAATAATTATTATTATTTTTAATCTGAACAGGTGAATGTCATGTTGAAACGATCAAAAATATTGTGAGGGCTATTGATACGTTTGATCGATTAAAGGGTGTAATTATCCAGTTTTGGGCACTCATCGGAGAGTGCTCATCAGGATTCCTGCTTTCAACTTCCAAACAACCTTTTGCCCCTAGGAATCCTGAACCCGGCCTTAACAAATATAGGTCACGTTGTGTGAAGTAGTATGCATAGTAGTAGTAGTAGTTCTTCTTCGAGTCCTAGTAATAGTCATCCGAATATCATATTAAATGGGTTGGTGGGTGATGCATTCCAAGGACATTCCGTAAAGGTAGTTAAGGATCTGAGTGTTCACAGGGGGACCATTGGTGGATTGTGCTTGGAATGTGGATTGACCTCTTCTGTATTAATCCTTGCTATTCTAATGATGCCGGTGCTGGTGTTGTTGAATGTTGTCTTGTCAACCCTGCTTGTCTTTCTGGAATTCTCAAGCTTTTGGACCTTGCTTTTATGGTAACAAGTACCTTTTTAAAAACATTATTTTAATACTTTTGTTGTTCGTATGCTAATTTCATCTTTAATACTTTTGCAGAATATGCACCTGAAATGGCCGACATTGCAGGTAGGTAAATTTTATGTTTTGCTTCTTTATTCAATCAATACCTTGTGTCATCTTTTTTCTACTTATTTACCCCTCTCTCTCTTCGATTAATTAATTCAGCTCTCATGTATGTATCAGTCTATCAGTGATCTCAAACACTATCATGGCCAACTTGGAATTGAAATTGACGACGCATTACAGGCTGTTTGCAAAACACATAACTTAGCTCTTGGTCAGGTCTGGATGTTTTCTAAGCTGCCATGGGACTGCAATACATATACGAGCCAGTCATTTGTGTTCAGATTATCTGGTTTTCATAATGATGACTCAGATGATGATGCAATTAAGGCATATTATGATATCTCTAGTTTGCCGTTTCAAATGAAACAGACGCTTCCTGGGATGGCATTTCAAACGAAAAAACCATTCTTCTTGCCCTCTATGCTGTTTGGCAGTACTAGTTGCAGCTGTTTTGTGATACGCTTGAACAACTACAACCACCCATGTTGCAGTTATGCGTTTGAATTCATTTGGCCCCAATGCAAAAACTATTTGAAGCTGTTGGAGTCTGTTTTATTGACACTTGAGGGGTGTTTGCCATCTTTCAATCTTCCAGGTCTAGTAACACATGGTGGTGAATTATCTGTTCTTAATGCCGACGACTTTGAAGGACATGTATGCGGGTGTTTCAACGTCGTTCTCAAAGATAACAGATTTTCAGGAATACCCATCAAACCTTCTTACGAAGAATCAACAATTTCCAACCTTGAGGTCAACCAGCATGATCAATCCACCGTTGGAGATGCCGACACAAACACTAATGGTAATTGTTTAATCTTTTGTTTCCAAATTACCTGCCATGATATGATCCAAACATTAACAGAAGTTGAATCAAAATCCCTTTTTGCTATACTTTAATAAGCTCTGTTTTTTACACACTCTTATTGCTTTTATACATTCTTTCTTTACATCAATATACAACGATATGTTTCTTGCATTTCAGCTCAGGGGCTGCCACCAAAGCCTGTGAAGCTGTTTTTACTGATATGAACATGGTTGCCATCGTGAAGAAAGTGAAGAAAGAAATGTGTATATTCGCTTTGTCTCGCAGGATGAATACACACTTGCAAGTATTAAGAGGTTAATTGAGAAGGAATTCCTGTTGTATCCTAACTGCTATAAGATGACTGTTGACTGCGAGGGCGAGTCTAGCGAGGGCGAGTCTAGAAGCCTAGAATCTGAAAAGGACTTTGATGATTTAAAAGACCATCTGGAAAAGACCAGAACATGTGTGTTTGATGTGCGTGGAACCGATAAAGAAAGGCTCGAAAGTTATTTAATTTCTATGTTTTGTTCCTCGGGGGTTATAACACACTTGATAGTCTTTAGACGTTGATTGCTCACTTTATCAAGTATGTTTGATTGGATTTGGATATTTTGAGTGTTGGTTTTGATATCAGCCAGAAAACTGAATTCTCTTTTGCAACTTATATATTTGTCTATGTTATTTGTATGGAATGTAATGAATGTGTCTACCTGTGTGAATAATTTAGGGGTGTTATTCGGGTCGACCCGGTCGGGTTCGGGTCAAGGCTAAAAAACATACCCGAACCCGACCTTGTTTAGAACTCGGGTCGGGTAAATTCGGGTTTGTGTCAACTTGGTCGGGTTAGCTCGGGTTCGGTCTAGACTGCTTAAAAATTGTGCACTTTTGGTCAATCGGGTTGACCCGAACCCGAGGAGATTCCCTCCGTCCCTAAATAAATGTCCACTATTGACTTTTAAAGTCTTTCTTTTAACTTTGACCTTAAATTATTTTATTTATGTTATGTTTTACTTGATGCAAAACGTATGAATAGATTGGGTTTTAAATGTACTTTTATTGGTATAATTTTCATCAAGTATTACATAACACAAATGAAATAATTTAAAGTCAAAATTGGGATAAGAAGACTTCAAAAGTCAATAATGACATTTATTTAGACGTAGGAGATATTATACCCAAACCCGACCTTGTTTAGATTTTAGAACTCGGGTTGACCTGATTGACCCGATTATAATTTTGACTTGATTAACCCGACCGAATAGTCATATTCGGGTTTGGGTCGGTCAACTTTTATGACACGCCTAGTGAAGATACACATGTATCTCTATTGTATGTGCTTAACTATGAATAAATGTGTATCTCATCACTTCCCCAAAGATGCAACAAATTTTGAATAACCGTTGATGGATAACCTTGGCGAACATCTTCGTGGTGTATCAAAACTAAACATGTGTAAGGTCTGCAACTTAGTACTGTTTGCCTTTTTTATATATAATGCTAGTAAGCCACATATGTAGCAGAAATAGAGATGTCAATAGACTGCTCACTGTTGAACATATCCAAACTTCTGTGTTGGCAGTATCTTCCATGGAATGGATTGGAGTATCAACAAGTTTACTTCATGCTGGTTTCCTAGTGAAGCATGTCTTTGTATGTAATGATACTCGAGGTTAGAAAAAAGCAAGCCATGTTGTGGTCTTGGAAAGTTTTCTGTGAAATCCATCAAAATTACAAACTGATACAAAATCCCTTACTAGGTTTGGGCCTCAGATTTTAATCCAACAATTACATAGTTTAGACCACCGGTGCATCTTCACTTTTCACAAAAGGCAACCCTGAC
Organism: Chrysanthemum lavandulifolium; assembly: GCA_022545495.1. Classification (NCBI taxonomy): domain Eukaryota; kingdom Viridiplantae; phylum Streptophyta; class Magnoliopsida; order Asterales; family Asteraceae; genus Chrysanthemum; species Chrysanthemum lavandulifolium. The sequence goes on from CM040239.1 coordinate 98,869,923, forward strand.
TCAACATATGTGCGTTGCCTGTCTTCTACTAACATCATTTTGGATACTTTTTCTCCTCGTGTTCTTCTTTCCTTTTTAACTTGACGCCTTTTAACTTATCGGTATTGATCTCATGTTTCTCCTTTGCATTTTGCTTTTAAAAACAGGCACCATTGTTACAAAATGCAGTTCTTATTTATACCACAATATAAGTATATTGTATTTGAATTGTTTTTGCACTTTAGAAACCCAATTGTAGCTGCATAAAGTAAACATTAGTTATTCACTTAGATGATTATTATCAATTTCACAGAGCATTACCTTTTGTAATTTTTCTGTCACTAGAGTCCAGATGGTAGAGCACAAACCTGACTGGTAAGTTTCTGTGACGTGACTCTAGTCATTTGAGCAGGAATACAGGGCTGCTACGGATTTTGGCAAACAAAAATCTTTTAATAGCAACTAAACAACACTAGTTGGCTCTGTATAGGGTATTTGTAGTGGACTCTCTTTTATATTATCCTTGTGTTTCTAGCACCACATAGTAGAGCATCTCATCTCTTTTAACAATATACACTGAACTTCCTATTTGGTTGATTGTAATTCACATTCACAATCTTCAAAATTTTGATCGATTTGGGACCATCTATACTTCTAACCTCTATATTCTTGTGTCTAATTTTTTATTGCAGGAACCCCTGCAACAACAACGACTTCGACTGTTACAACCACAACGGCTCAAACATCGTCTGCACTTGTAGTATCTTCTAGTAGTGGGTCAATCATCAGTATTATCTCGGAAAGCTTTTTTTACTTGCTATTCAGTCTGATAAGTTTCTTGTCTACTATAAAGCAAAGTATTTAATAAAGCAAAGTATTTAATCTGAAAATAAATTTGTTTTATCAATTGGTGTTCAAGTATGATGCTGAAAATTAATTGACGTTGCAGATCTTTTTATTTTATTGTAAAGTGACCTCTATCTATCTTAGAGCTACGAGAATGCCCCGATCTTTCCGCATGCCAAATAATTAGCATTTATAAACGCTTTCCTGTTAAGCAGTGCTGGCATTACATTTTGGCAGATATTTTAATAGTTACACGTTGTTATTTTATTGATTTTTCTGTGTTGTACATCATCTCTCATCTGATGTTCCTTGTAATTTTGCCACCAAGACAACTACAAGTGTCAGCGCAGCTCTAGCCTCTACCCCGAAGTTACCATCTGAAATTACTGGAAAGACTGTCGAGGAGGTATCCATACAAAGCTCTCACTGTCTATTTCGATATCTATCAATTTGGTTCTAAATTATCCGAACAGTTTTTTGCTATCTAGACGACACTAGAAGTTTATGATGTAAGCCCAGCATTCCAGGAAAGACTGTCCAGGGCCTTTCCAATTTATTGTTGGAATTAATAAAACATAACAATTACATTTATTAACAAGTAAACATATAATCAGGTTCGCTTTCGTTTTTCGCCTTTCGTTTCGCTGCTTTTATTCGATTACGAGTATTTGGTTTAGATTAAGTGCGGTCGTGAACGGTGAAATGATCGCTTTTAGGATAATCTGTTCATTTCGCCTTTTATTCGATTACTCGTATTTATTTTAGATGATGTGGTTGTGAATGGTGAAATGGCCGCTTTTAAGATTATCGTGTTCATTTCGTCTTTCGTTTTGATTACTCGTAATTGTTTTAGATTAAGTGTGGTTGTGAACGGTGAAATGACCGTTTTTAGGATTATCAGGTTCATTTCGTCTTTCGCTTTGATTACTCGTAATTGTTTTAGATTAAGGAGGTTGTGAACGGAAATGATCGCCTTTTAGTATTATCAGGTTCATTTTGTCTTTCGGGTTGTTTGTTTGTAGAATTCAAAACAACATGTTAATATTTTTAAACATTTTATAATCATAATTTAGGACAACATTTGATTACTCGGATCCCGATTTGTTTTAAATTAAGTGTGATTGTGAACGGTGAAATGGTCGTTTTTAGGATTATCATGTTCTATTTCATTTCGTGTCGTGTTACGTCTTTTTATTCCGTTACTCATATTTTATTAGATGGAATAGGGACTAGTGATTTGTTTGGATTATGAGCTATGCCACCTTTCGTTATTTCCAACTTTACTCGTACATATCTTAAAAATGATCATTTCACCGTTCACAACCTACACTTCAGGGATATTTGTGCTTGCTTATTTACTGGGCTTATGAGCTTATGTAAATTGAAAAGCTCATAAGCACACTTTTTTTGCTTATGAGCTTATCAAGTTGAGCTTATAGATTAAATAAGCCATATAGTTATGTTGGTAAGCCAAAAAAGTCACCACTTTTTATCAGTCAACTTTCATTTCGCCTTTAGGTTTAGTGTTTTTATTCAATTGTTTTGTTTTAGATAGAAGATGAAATAGGGACTAGTGATTTGACGTGTTTTAGATGAAATTATTGTGTTTAGGTTGCGTCTCAAGTTAAATGTTCTCCTTTCAGTTTTGGTTTGTCCCAAAATAAGTAATAACGGATGAGATTTTCCCTTACTCGGGGAGGGTGATATTTTTTACTCGTATGTACGCGGCCTAATCATGTATTCAATGTGACGGTTTCTGACCCCTCCCTGGCCACCCACAAATTTGTACCTAGTGTCCACTTTCAAATATTAACCAATCAAAATGTTATTCAATGGTCAAGATGAAATTATATTGGAGCATAGTGTAAATGTGTAATTGAAATTTAATTTGTATGTTTGAGTATAGTTGGAAATAATGAAAGGTGACATAGCTAGTGTTAAGGAAATGATGTATATGAAAAATAAGCGGTGTGAATAGTGGGTTTAATTGGTATGTGGGACACCCTGCCGAGCCACCTTTGGTGACCTGAGACGTAAACCTCGTGACTCCACGCACCTCCCACACCCACCCATGGAGCCCGGTACTAGCCCTCCACAAGTGTTGATTATATGGCTGGGTGGGTGGCCAGACGAGTGAATGGGCTTTGAACGGTGAAATGTTGTTTTAGGATGTGTGATATGCATGAAATGATGTGAACATATAGTAATTAGTTTGGCCATGAAATGATTCATGTGTGTATATTACTTGTGATTTGCTAATGTGAGATTCTGCTTTCTATTTTTGAGTGCTTGGTTTTGGTTGTGAATAGCAAAATGTTTCTTGCGATGAATATAATTGACACTCTTGGTCATGTTGACTTCACAATTGAAGTTGAGAGAGCTTTGCTTGTTCTTGATGGTGAAATTCTTGTTCTCTGCAGTGTTGGTGTTGTGCAAAGTCAGTCAATTACTATTGATAGGCAAATGAAAAGGTACAAGGTTCCAAGGGTTGCTTTTATTAACAAACTTAACCGAATGGGGGCAGATCCATGGAAGGTCCTCGATCAGGTATACTCTCTCATCATCATCACATCATGAGTCACGACATCATCATTGCTTAATTGTTTGCTTGTTTCGTTTTTCAATTTGTGTGTTTATATATCCTTGTCATTGTTGTTCATTCTCATGTTAGACTTTGTGAAAATACTTTATTTTGTTTTTAACCTTGTATTGATTACATATAAAGGTATTTTACAAAAAGATAAGTGTAGGGAAGATCACATAAGTTTTTAAAAACATGAACATGAGAATTACAACTATTGAAATTGATATATATGTGTGTTTGTTAGAGTCAAATGCTTGTATCGAGTCATAATGGATGTTTTGCAAAAATCTTTCCAGGTTTTAATGATATAATTTCTCCAGAATTTTTTCAGAAAAACGCAGCAGACCACTTTTTGTCAGGACAACCTGACGGCGTTAGGATTAAAGCCTGACGACGTCAGGCTATGTAGTACAATTCCTCTTGACATACCATCAACTACGTGAGACACTGAGCACTACAACGTAACTCCTTTAAGTTATAGTTATAATCTGTGAGCACTAAAATGTAACTCCTTACATCAGGCACAACTAGATAGCCAAGTCCTCGTCACTGTGAATTACGGCTCAAACAAGTCATCTTCGCGGGAGGGAAGAAAGAAAGAAAATGAAATAAGTAGACGCATCCATAAAACTTCACTTCGAATTCAAATAAATAATAAAGAATCATTTCCGTAGTCATAGTTGATATGCGTTGCAAACTCTAGTCAGGGAAAGTTAACCGTGAAAATTTGTGAAACCAAAATACAACTTTTTTGCCAAAATTTATACCAAAAATTAACTCAGTGTATTTAAAATTATATATATAATGTACCGCTTAATACCACGCTGCTTTTTAGAGGGCTTTTCCGCTACAACTATTGAACTCCTTGGTCCGCCACTTTTTTTTTTTTTTCATTGATAAAACCGTATGTCCACCGCCTCTATCTCGAACATTCCAAATTACTCTCATTCATCTTCTCCATTCATAGTCCACCGCCTGCCTCTTATTCTTATCGCACCCAAAATAATGTCGATATAAAAATGATACGCACAACGCGCTCAGGTCAAAGGAATCTTCCTTTCTTCGAGCAAGTTTTTCAACCACCCAGCAAAGGAACCTTATCGCTGTAGTGTAGTATTAGGGTAAGCCTCGGATTGATATCGCTCTCTAGGGAATATGAATGCTAGTGAGAAATTACTACGCTAAGGTTGGGGTTGAGGAAGATTATTTTTATCTTTTTATATTTTTAGAAAATTGAAAGGTACGATCTCGGGGTATTGGATTTGGGGGATGGTACTTCTACCGATTACTCTACTATTCTAATTATCTAATTAACTAAGCTAATGGGTAGTCTATGTCTAATTGATGTGTGCTCGTATGATGATTAAAAAATGTGTCTACCTAGATGCTATTACTCCCTAGTTATCTTTTATTGATGGTTGAATTGTCACGTCCTTATTCTTAACGCGTTGTGTCTTCTAAGGTCGTAGGTTATGCTTTTCTCCCTAACTCTTTGAGTATACCTTAAGGTTATTGCCTACAAAATCTCTAGAATTCATAAACTAACTCTAAGGTTATCTTTGGATTTTTAGCCTACAATAACTCTAGGCGATTCTAAACTAATGTTCTCAAAGATTACTCAAGCATTAAAAAACACAACAAGTGCCTATTGCAATCCTAAGCCAATTACAATTAAAATAAGAGACAACCAATCAATAATTAATAACTATGTTTCATAGATCTAAGCAAACACACAAGTAAATTAGCCGGACATGGTAAACATGCAAGCATACATACATACAATCGAAGACATAATGAAATCAATGAAGTAGATTACTTATCTTGATGTAAAATAGGTATGAGAACCCTAAGATATCGCCTAAGACAAACCAAAATCATTTTAGGTTTTACTCCACAATTCTACCTCTTTAAAAGTCTTAAAATCAATTCTATATATAGAGTTACAACCGCGACGACGCCACTCTTTAATTATGACGCCGTCGGATCGCCGCCATTGGGTTTCGCCTTGACCAAGTCAACTTTGTGACGAGTCACGCTGTGGTTGCGACCGCCGCCTTCAACTTCGACGCCGTCTCGAATCTGGATCTAGGCCGTCCGAGTCGTGACGCCTACTCTTCAAAGCCCCGACGCGTTGGGTACAAAATAGCAATTTCACTCCGAGCCGTCGCAATTAGAGGAACGGCCGCCTTTATCTCGTGACGCTGGGTGCACTTTCAGCCTTGAGTGTCTTGATCTTGACTTTAGCCATTTTCTTCACATATTCACGCCTTTTCGTCCAAATAAGCATCATTCCAAAGATTTTGCCTTCAAGAGACCTAAAAGTGAAAAGGAACGAAATTAAGTAGTAACGGATATAAAAGTGGTCGATTAAGGGCTTAAATGACCCTCAAAAGTGTACCTTTTAAATTTTATCTCAAAACCCATACGCAAACCGGGTTTTGGTTGTACACAAATTTTGGCAAACCCATGTATTTTTTTTGCGTTTTGATTGTGCTCTAAGGCTAAATTTGTTTACAGGGGTTTATGGTGTCGGAAATTCTTCAAGGAGACACAAATAAGTAGTGGTTAATCAAGCAAATTTTTTCATGGGTGCTTCGATTCTACTGTAAGTATTTTTATTGATTTATTTTTTTTTTTTTTGAAGTTTTTTTTTTTTTTTTTTTTTTTTTTTTTTAAATGACTAAAGACAGGTTGTATTTAAACTAAGAGATTGAAGTACAGAGAAAAAAAACGACTTTGAGGGGATGTTTGTATTAGCTTATGTTTTCATATGGTTAGTGTTCGGTTGACCTATTGTTAAGTGTGTAAAATAAGTTAGGAAATGAAAAAGCCAAATCATGATTAATCATACGAATCTATTTCGGATTTTAAATATGGTTTTAATTTTTTGTTATGTTTCTTGTTCTTTTTTATGTTTAATATGTCGCGTGTTTGATTTATATGAAGAAGATGATCAAGAAGGAGCGGATAATGAAGATCATGTTAAACATATATTCTCAGAACCATAGGTATGGCAACTTGAACCATAGACTTATAGCTGGAAGGTATTTCGGGTATCGTGATATATTTAAAGACCATATAACGTTATCTAAAAAAGTATTTTTGTTCTTTAATGCGGGTCAAACTGGTTGGTATGGGTTAGAAATTCCACCAGTCTTGAGTTAGCGTAAGGGTAAGAATTATATGAGGATATAGATTCGTTTTCAAGTATTTTGAATGAAAATGGTGTTAATGCTTATGATACACTTAAAATGTCAAAATGGGTAACATTGAAACGAAAAACTAACAAAGGTATATAGACTGGAATAAGTACTCAAAACCAATGTGTTAGATGCTTATTTTAAGTAGATAAACAGTTTTAAATAATACGGAGTAATTCCAAACACACCCTTAATCGACTAACAGTTAACAAGGGTACGTTTAATTGTTTTTTATGTGTTTAGGAAGCTTCAAGTTTTCCGCACGTATTTGCCTATAATTTGTTGATAATTGTACAGCACCCGCGAGTAGGGATTTATCTTTTGGCGACAATGATAGCGTCGCCCACCGACGACTTACGTTGCAGCTGGAATTGCATCGCTATTATGTATGTCACGGATTATGGTGCGTTTACTGAGGTGTCATGAGCTTCATTTTTTGCTTAACCGAGTTACATCAAAACAACATTCTGTATAATTATGGTGCATTTACTTTTTGGCAACTACTTGACAGTTTATACAAAAAATAACTTACGAGTCACTCATCTTAATGTTATTATTTTATGTTGCATGCAATATGAACATATTGAGTACGAAACAAACAAATGGTTGAGATACAAAGATAATCATATGGCCATTACATGATGACAGGGACAGGAATATCGAGCCAATGGTTAAGTCATGCACATATTTAAGTGAATGCCTTCGGAAAGAGGTGCGTCATGTTATATCCGTTTACTGATGCATATAGAAGTTTTTTACTATATACCTGGTATTTTAGACTATTTACAAGGTGGATTTAGATGATTGGTTCGCATTGTCCTCATAATCGGTATATTTTTGTTTTGAGGAAACAAGTGTAAAGCTTTTGAGTGTAACATCCAAAGATATTGGATAGATGGGAATTTTGAAATATTCATTTTGCTTATTTGTTAGTGAAAAACATTCTCATATTATATATTATATATTATATATATATACTAATAGCCGCTCAGTGGGTGGGCCAAAGTAAAGGGTTTACTTGGTCATTAGCATCTTAATCTCACATTCTATTGGTTAGTTAAATGTCATTAGTGTAATTTTCTACACCGCCATTGTATGATTGGTCGGCAAATTTAATCAGATCCAACGAATGAACAGATGTCGGCTAGAGGCATCTTTTTCCTATAATAAACATGGGCATCTATAAGACCTCCATTTTCCGTAAACCTCTCATAAACTCCACAACCCCTCAAAACACGTATGTAAAACACTCACACACCCACAAATGATCGATTGAAGAAGATCACGAAGAAGAAAACACGCACCAAAACACATTGATTATCCGAAAAGATCGATCACGGGCACACAACACCGATTATTAATAGATCTGTTTACAACTTTTTGTAATATATATTACAAAAATCTCCGTTGCACACAACCACAAAACACAAATCAAGAATTATCCACAAAACTACCCACATCCACAAAAGAAAAAACAGAAGCACATGATGATCGGATCAAGAAGATCGGGAAGAAATTTCTTAAGATATTGTTTTGAATATTTTGATGAAATAATTATTATTTTGTCATGGGTTTTTAGTTTGGTCAAATGGATTATAATCTTTTTATGTTACCAAATGTGTAGAAGTATAGCGATTTTTTGTATGTTGGTTCATTAATTTTGTGGTTGCTCAGGTCATTATTGGCAGCCAATTTGCGTAGTTTAGTTAGACTATGAATTTCGCTCTTTTGTTGCAGGAGAACCTTAGGACTTGATATCTATTTTTAAGAAAATAAGGTTGTCGTTGATCCTAATAGAGAGCGTATAAAGTGATATGGGTGAATGATGACTTACAAAATGTAAATTCCAATAATTGAATTGTGACGAAATTACTTTTTGTGAAGCAAACCGGCTATGGTAATAGGAGTAAATGTTATGATAGTGGCGATTTTCATAAATCGTTTATGGTTCAAGCCGATGGTCTCAGAACACCTCGCCTCGGATAAATTAGTGACAACATGTGGAAGAATATAAGAATAAGATCAAGTTACCAAGGAAATACATGTACACAATAAACTTTTCATGCGAGTTCGATCAGAGAGTAAGAACATATTGAAATGTAGCTTAGTATAACATGTCTATGCGGTATAAATGTTTTGATAAGCACTTTCAATAAACATAGGCACTTGCACATCTACCATTTACGCTTCATATATTTCTTTGCAGGCAACATGCGGCGACCTCTTCAATAACAGTCTCGCTACTAAGGTTTGCTCTATTTTGCTAGAATCGGACATTCGGACATGTTCTTCGAGGCTACATTCCATGTTTCATGGTTTTGCTTCATACCTTTATGCTTTACTTATTTCATATATGGGACTAGCTACATTTAGAAATTGTAGGTTGTATAAATTGTGCATTGTTCATAAAAAATAGTATGTGTTTGAAGATAGAATCGCAACTCCCATATTAAACAATATTAGGGGTTGCAAGATCTTAAAAATATATAGTTAGAATGGTAAGTTGCAAGATATTAAAAAGTATATAGTTAGCATCGGCAACCCGAGTCTCGCTACATTTCAAGGTTATAGGATTTTTGATCGACTACTATAAAAACTTTTGTATCCTAACGCTTATTTCTTTATATTTCGCACATTGCGTAATATTCTTTGAATCTTGGTGAAAGGGTTGGATCGAATTCGACCATGCGGCCATTGATGTTGCGCAGCTAATTGCAATGGTATCCATTTTTCTCTTTTCATCATTTCGAGTTATTATAGTGTACCATTGATTTGTTCACATATTGCGATTGTATGCGATTATGAGAATGATTGGAGGAACAAAGGATATAACTAAAAGATATAGACATCGCTATCGAACAGCGTGTCCAAGGGACTAGGTGTTCTGTGCGCATTCTCGTCACATGTTGGGCTTTCGCTGCCTTCTAACACTCCTCCGAAGGTCATACATTTTTTATAACTTGCATTCTACCGAAGTTAGTATACTTCTTTTGGCGTTGATATAAACATTTAAGAGATAACACCGAGGCTAATTCAACATTACATAACACTAAGTCACTCAATATTTAATTTTAAATTTAATAATGCTCATTAAATCCTTATGAAGGTGATAATGTTACATCTAAGATACGTAGTGACACCAAAATTTAGTATAGTGTTACAAGTGACTGGCTTGGTATTATTATCCCATTAACTTAAGCTGGAAACACTGTTTAGCAATTGCCATCACGGCCTTATTATTATATATACTAAATAGCGTACATATTTGTATGCAAAAGCAAGTGCATCAAAAGCAAGTGCATTAATTGCCGACTTTCACAACTTGGCAGAAATAGTCCCTGAGGTTTAAGTGGCGCTGCAAAGTAAGTCCAAACATTAAATGCAAAGTTTCAAAACTTGGCAAAAACAGTCCTTGAGGTCTAAGCGTCGTTGCAAAGTAAGTCCAAACATTAAATGCAAAGTTTCACAACTTGGCGAAAATAGTCCCTAAGGTTTAAGTGTCACGCAGTAAGTCCTTTGAAGCCAATCCCACGCATCGCGGGTTTCCACACTCAGATATACTAAACATGGGAAAGAAAACAAGAAGCCAATATTAAATGCAAACTTTCCCAACTTGGCGAAACTAAACATGAGGGAAGAAAACAATAACAAGCCAACATTAAATGCAAACTTTCCCAACTTGGCGTAAATAGTCCCGATGTTTAAGTGGCGTTATAAAGTTAGTCTCATGGCATTAATTGCTATCTATAGCAATCGGCAAAAATAGTCCCTAAGGTTTAAGCGACGCTGTAAAGTAAGTCCAGAGAATTAATTGCTAACTATAGCAACTTGGCAAAATTAGTCCCTAAGGTTTAAGTGTCGCTACAAAGTAAGTCCTTTGAAGCCAATCCCACGATCGCGCTGGTTCCCACACTCGCTTGATAACTATCCTCAATCCACATCATCTCAATTATTGATTTAGAACAACCGATGAGAAAATGATGGTTTTGGTTCCACACGAACAGTATGAAGTTAAACAACAAAGTGATAATTTTACAATTAAATGAATACATGTTAAACCGCAAAACCACGGTATGGAAAAAAATGGGTCGATTGACAGAGTTGCAATTTTTCCAGAGTCGCAAAATTATCAATTTTATCATGTATACATTTCAACAATATCGTGGTAAAATGAAAATAGAAAAAATTGTATTGGTATTGCAATGTATTATGTACATCGGAGGAACCATATAACATGCACATAAATAATCGATTAAAAATAATGAAATCGATAATGTGACTAAATCTTAAAATTGTGCTTTTAACAGTCGACCGTGGGGTCTTTGATGTGGACTTGATGAAGTCTCATTGTTTACAAGGTCTATTCGGCCAACAATAATTTGCGCCGTAAGGAGGTTGGTTCTCAAATAGACAAGACCACTAGGTACCTACCGAATGTATCTATTATTTTATCGTTAGATGTTTGTAATATTGCTAAACCCATTTACATTTGGGTAATATATATGTTTTCCACTATTTATATGATTTTTTTACAAAAGCTCGTAGTTTACAATGCCTTCCTTTTCTAATTTTGCATGCACACAACCTAAAATTGTACGCATAAAGGTCCTCAATAAAAGTACATTGGCAACTAATGCTGATTCATCTTGAATAGCGCACCGACGATTTCCACCAATGTTACCGAGATATCCCAAGGAAAACGATGAAGTCACATCATCATCGACTCACTTCGCAGAAGAATATGTTGTGACAGAAATTCCATTGGAAGCATAATCCCCCCAATATCGATGAACCCGTCAGCCTCTGGTCAGCTTGAAGGTACATACATCTTTTCACGTTACGCCTCTTAAATCATATTAAATTTAACAACATATGCAAAAATAGTTTTGTGCAAAATCCCTTTGAATATGGCTTTTATAATAATGTAACCCAAACACCCTTTTGGACCCTAGCTTAAATTAGTTGAATGATTAAGTTAGCAATCACATGAATGAACTTGATCGCTACCAACATGACTTCGTACATATGAATGAACTTAATTAGTTCCCACTATTTGTCCTACCTTATTTGTGCATTCAATTATTCACCGTGCTTTAAGTACGAAGTCATATGAATGAACTTAATTAGTGGATGAAATTTCTTGTGTTTGGGTGCTCAAATAAAATGAAACATGGGTTTAGTGGATGAAATGGGTGGGTTTTGAGGTGACATGGGTAAATTTGGGGCTTAAATGGGTGTGGGTTTCTAGGTGAAATAACCGGGTTTGGTGATCAAATCGTGGTGTATAAGTGCTAAATCGAGGGTGAAATGATGGACTTCCGTCTGCAATGGGGCTGAAGTGGGTGCATTTGGATGTCGAAATGGGACTGAAATAGGTGCGTTTGGGGTTGAAGTGGGGTTGTAATGGGTGGTTTATTTATCATGATTATTGCCCATTGTGATTTTATTTTCTAAATTTAGTATAACATTTTCTAAAGCAAGATATGTATACCTTCTAAACGCAAGTAAATTTATCTACCTACACTTCTCACAAAAAAATAAAGCTCCAAAATGAAATGTAACCTGTAATATTTACGGGTTAATCTAACGCCTATGATTTTGTGTGAAAATAACCTATCGTCGTAAGCCTATAAAATGTATGAATCTATTGTTATTTGAAATTATTTATGGATAATCATATATGGATATTTGCTTTTATTAACTAAATTTACTTATGCCTTCTATTTCTTATTAATTATGGATAATCATGTGCTTTTTCATCTTCCGAGTGTCGATTTTTCGGTCGCATTTTCGTGTTTGATCACTCGTAAAATAAAAAGCTTACATGTCGATTTTCAAAACTAGATCTTTTAATTTTCACATTCCTTTTCACTTGCTTATATTTGACATTCACTTGCTAATTGATTTTATATCTTAACTTCCCACTATTTATCCTAGCTTATTTGTGCATTCAATATTTACATTTCTCAACTAAAGCTTAATTGCTTTGTAACAGAGTTGCTACAGTGCACGAGCACAATCTGCAATGAGGACGGAACATGTCCATAGGTCATCACTTGCTAACACTTCTTCACCGCTTTCCGAACATATCAGTGACGATTTGAAAATGTAGACAAAGATCAACAGGGTACTTGGAAAAATTTGTATAAAATATTTTTACTGATCATGGGCTTCAGATTTGTAACATGAAAAGGACCAAGTATATTTGTAATTTGACCCATGGTCATAACGTCAAGTACATTCTTCATTTTCAATAAATATTTCTCACAAAATCTCATGAAGAACGCTGGTTGACCACGTTGTTACTTTAATCAACGCCCCGTCACAACACCACGGGCCGTTGCCCACCTTGCATGATAAATTTTTCATTTTAGTCATGTCAGCCCGTCCAAATCCAATTCAACCTTGTGTTAAACTCATTAAGTCCATTATCCGATCCGGTCTCGTTTCAGCCCAAATAGAGAATTGTTTGATAAACAATTTCAGCCCAATGGTAAATCCAATTACAACCGATCCAACACCCACCGCCTCCTTCTCTCATCTTTTCATCCGCCTCTCTTATCTCCTCAGATCTTCACTTAAACCGATTAATTAGGGGTGTGCACGGTTCTGTTTGGGTAAGTTTTTGGCTAAAACTGAAACCAAATCACAATGTTCAGTTTTTGTGGAACCTAAAACCGAATCCGTTCGGTTTTTGGCGGTTCGGTTTTTTCGGTTTGTTATCGGTTTCGGTTCGATTTTTCGGTTTTTTCGGTTTCTAACCGTTAATATTTGGATATGGCTAAATTATACCAACAAACTTGTTTTACGTACAAAATTAGTTATTTTTCTTTACTTTTTTCCAATCTAAGCATAATTATGTTTATTGCACAATTCTATAATTACAAACATATAAATGAGACATACACATACAAATGAACATACACGTAGTATAATCATTATCAAATACTTATTGATATATTCACACAAAACACGCGACACGAAAAACACACATATAAATATACACGTTAAGATAAATATATTAAAAATTTACTAACAAAATGAATATAAATTTATAAATTTGATTTATTTAGTTATTTAATCATATTATATTAATTAGATATTATTATATAATAAAACCGGTTCGGTTCGGTTCGGTTTTTGCGGTTTGGGTTTTGGACGAAAATCAAAACCGAACCGTATTTTTCGGTTTCTGAAAAAGAAAAAACCGAACCATCGGTTTTTAGTTTCGGTCGATTTTTTCGGTTCGATTTTTTCGGTTTTCGGTTCGGTTTCAGTTTTTTCGGTTTGTTTTGCTCACCCCTACGATTAATAATATCTTCTCGTCTCACCAATTAGAACCGAATCAAATAAGCACGTGCAAGAAGACCACGACTACAGAAGCTTCATCTTCAAGTTAAGTGTTGTTGCGTTTTTTTATTCTCTCTCCAATGGAGGGAATCGACGACGGCGGTAAAGAATACATTCTCGATTTATACATGGACGATTTATCTACTGCCAATACGGTATTATCGAGTCACGATTATAGTGATGACACAGTTTTAAGTGAGTTCACATTTAGTCTAGACGAACCAGCTGTTAGTGAGTGGAAACCCACTAACAAATGGAAGCTTCAAAACACGCTGCTGCCAATAGATGAGGTTTTGATCTTAATTAAGAAATTTAAATGGGTATTGATGGGAAAAAGGCCCAAGTGCAGCAGCAGGAGCAGCAGGAGGAGGGTCGACATGAGAGATTTATGGTAAAACGTATGCGCCCAAAAGAAGTCCTCGAAAAAATAGATGATTTTGTTTGTGAAACGGTAAACTCTCTTATCGAAAATGGCCAATTTCACTTTCATATACCCCCTCATAAACCCGTCTTCGATAAGGCTTCGAACCGCCATATTACAGTGCCAGCGAGGAGCACCACAACTCCGGTAAACATGGCTTCCCGTAAGAAAGCAGCTTCTTATGCTCGTATACTTGAAGTAGTGCACCGATCTCTGGATCAAGGAGTGCCTTTTTCATTAAGTCATTTGTATTACCAGGACCCTATTGTTTTTGGGCATGATAGGTTCAAGGTCCCACCCTTGCTAGATAACATATGCTTGAAATTTGGATGCAACAGGGAATCTCTCAACGTTGTTGCAGCTGAGAAGGGACTGGTTAAAGGTAACTTAGAATTTGAGATTGGTCCAAGGCGTTATTCTTGCATTAATGAGATTATGATTCCGCCAAATGCCGGCCATATAAAGATTTCATCTGTGAAGACTAAAGCTAACTTTATATTAATTATTGAGAAACATTCGGTCTATGAGAATATCGTTAGTGACGCTTTTGAAAAGAGATACGATTGTATAATCATAACTGCAAGTGGACAACCGGATCTATCAACGCGCATGTTCTTAAAGATATTATGCTCCAAGGCCAAGATACCTGTCTTCGCACTTATGGACGGCGATCTTTATGGTTTCGACATTATGTCGACCTACAAGTTTGGCTCTAGGAGCATGGCATATGATGATCTGGCTCTTAAACGAATTGTGTGGTTGGGTATTCTGCCATCAGATGTTGAAACTCTCGTATCCCTCGTAATTTTATGATGCAATTGTCCAACACCGATGTGAAACGATGTCGTCAAATATTGAAGTATGACTATGTTAAGGAAAATGATGATTATGTTGCGAATTGGAACTCATGATAAACCGAATCAAAATTGAGCTTGATGCGTTGAGCGTGTTTGACATGCGCTACATACCGAGGTTTTACCTACCGCTTAAGTCGGGAACAAGTGATGTGAAACAAGTGGTTAGTCTCTTCTAAATCAAAGTTTTTTTTTTTTTTTTTTTTTTTTTTTTTTTTTTTTTTTTTAACGCTTAGAGTTAGTTATTGTTTTTTCGAAATTGATGGAAATTATGCACTTTAGAATTAGATCGCTAGGCTTAAGTTTAAGATTTCATTACCTAGAATTAGATCGCTAGGTTTAGTTTGTAGTCTGTTAGTTGTTACTAATGAAACGATTGTTGATTGATGATTTGGTGAAGCAGATGTGTGCTTGAAGCTCTACTGATCTAAACATTTTACGCTCTATAGATGGATCTAATCACTGTCTTAATTATCTCAATGTTGACTTAGCGCATTTAGTTAAAACGTGTTGAAAAGTTGAATATAAAATGGATACATTAGTTAATTGGTTTAGCTTTGTCATTACAACCCGGGCTACAATCAGAAGTTTGAGAGTCAAAATAAGAAAATTTAATGAATACAAAGGGTAAATGCACCTTAATATTAAGGCATAAACATAAAAACTATGAAAGGGTTTAGATTTAAAAAAATTTGTTGATTTAATTCATAGTTTGCTATATTTAGGTTTCCTTATTGTTTTTCTAAATGGGTTGGAAAGCTTAACCCAAACCCGGCCCTTTTATAAACTGGTTAGATGTGTTGACGACTTTAACCCGTCTATTCTGATTTTTGGTTTTTGTTGTGTCGGAATTGCCACTTGTATGTGCAGTAATACATGCTATGTGTTGCACATTGCAATGTTTAAGCTTGGTTATTTTTTAGTAGAAACTGAATTATGTTGTATATTTTGGATGCTAGGGGCAAGAAGGATTCAGGCAGCTTCCGGAGCCGGTGCCAAGCTCAGGTTGGAACTTGATGCTAAACCTGCAGGTTCTTAACCTTTTATGCTTTATTTTATGCCTTGCATATTTTGAGGTAGCAATGTAGTTGGTTGATTGATATTATGAATAATATTTTGAATAGGTTACAACGCGAGCGACTCAGATTCAAATGAAGTTAAGGCTGAAGATTAACAATGCTAAATATATGGTAACAAAGCGAATTGAATTCTTTTCTTCTATCGCTGGTTTTCTTGAACTTCTGACTTTTGATTCATTTTGGCTGAACATTTAACATATTAGTTAACTGTGAGTACTTTAAAATACTCATTGGCAGTGTTTTCTTATTGGAAAATGTATAGCAAAGACCGAGGACTGGAAATACAGCATTAAGAAATTTGAGAGAGGGCCAAGGTGTTTGGATGGAAAGGGAATAGTTTTTTCTTTTTGTTTTGTGAGCTTTGAGGGCAGTTTTGGTTTAAACCTGTCCACTATTGGTAGGAAGCTGGCCTAAATAACTTTAGCAAATAACGCCTGTCCCTTTAATTAAGAACTCTCTTTAAGTTAATACTCCCAGCATCGTGTAAGGAACCACAATGATTGCTATGCTTAGGGGTTGCTTGGATTTGTGACTAATTCATTATTATGACTTGAAATCACTAAAATAAGTTTTGAGTGTTTGGGTAAATTGATTTTGCTTCTAATTATTGGGTTTGTTAGGGTTAGTCAATTGGTCTTGAAGATTAAATTGCCTATCTAGCGTTCATTAAACACAATTTAAGAGGCTTTACTCTCATTTGATGTCTCTCTCCTTTTTATTTTCCACAAAAGTGTATTTTTTGTCATTTTATCCTTTAGTTCCATAAATAGTCATTACAACTTCGAATGTTAGATACATACTACAAGCATCATGTTAGAGCTAATCTTTAGGTCATGCTTACTTATATAACAACACATAGTCATGCACATCCAAACACCGCCCAAGTGATCAGTGATGTCCTTCTTTTTAAGGTTTATATAATTAGCTTTTGTTTTATTACTGAACAGTGAACATTCTGAATGAAGTCATTATCTCCTTTGAAGTTAAAATTCAACCTAAAACCTGGTTCAACGTAAGCTGATCCCATTTCTCATCATTGGCATCAACAACTACTTTTTCCAAGGAAACACAACTTGTAGGCATAACGTTAAGTTTTAGCGTCTAACACTACCACTAGAGTTGACATATTGGTTGCATCTTGGTAGCTGGCACCAATTCAAGTTAGTTGGAGTCTGTAGTGCCATAGCTTTTTGGGAAATGAGGGGAATTCCTTCCTTTTACCTTCTTTCTTCAAGATTGTTTGCCTTCATAGTAGTAGTTTCCATACCAATACGATTCTCATATGTTGATTCTAACCGAAAGAGGCAGGGCAGTGGTTGTAGGAGGTGCTATGGTATGCATGTAATAATTAAATTATAATTTTACTAAATGTAACACCTCGCACCTAAGGCAAGAATTCAACATAAAACCATGAGAGTTATCAATAGCATACAACTTAAGGTTCATAAGGTGTTTAAACTTCTTATATCTCTATTCATGTGTGACGAGCTCT
Organism: Chrysanthemum lavandulifolium; assembly: GCA_022545495.1. NCBI lineage: Eukaryota > Viridiplantae > Streptophyta > Magnoliopsida > Asterales > Asteraceae > Chrysanthemum > Chrysanthemum lavandulifolium. Next base: position 98,887,728 of record CM040239.1, read on the forward strand.
TACAAAATATTAAGATTGATTCACATCTGTGTACCTTTTGTCATGTTAAAGGGTAGTAGACTAGTAGCATCGTATCATCTTCCCTTGATTTCATTACTTTTATAATGCAATGCTAATCTTTTACCCCTAGGCACGTCTTGATTTTGGCAAAAGCTTAACGGTCTTTTTATGTTGGTGAACATGAATAAACAAATGTTATAACCCTTGCTTGCCGTATAATTTAGCTAAAAACAGTATTCTTTTTGTTTCTTTCGGTTATTCATCTTCCCTTGATTTCATTACTTTTATAATGCAATGCAAATATTTCAGCTAATATTTTACCCCCATGCACGTCTTAGTTTTGGCAAGAGCTTAACGGTCTTTCTATGTTGGTGAACATGAATAAACAAAATTTATAACCCTTGCTTGCCTTAGAAATTTTAGCAAAAAACAGTCTTCGTTTTGTTTCTTTCTATTAATGTCTCTTGAATGTGTTTTATTGGTTTGGCTGTTTTCTGTTAGTCTTTTAATGTTGATGTTGTTCTGCAGGGTTATGGGCTCAACACAACGATCAAACTTTTGAACAAAGACAAGCTGGATATCGCGACTTTTTTGTATTTACTTCTTATCCGGTTTACTTATACTTTCTATCTATCGCTATCAGACTAGGTTTTGGGGCTTCTTTTATGTGCAAATCACATATTTTGCAAGTCAGGTGACTCCCTGGTGGAAAAAACTTGTTCATATATATCATTTCATTCACTCTCATGGGTCTGCTTTCTTTTTGGCATACTATAGTATCACATGCCAACACATTTGATACTGATTTCTCTTTTATGCATTTGCGATTAATGGAATTCTACATTTTCTTAGAAACAAAATGAAAATATACACATTATATTTTCATGGTCATGTGTTGGTGATTTTGCGGCAAAGAATATGATTTGAGTGTAATGGATTGACTTAGTTGACAAATGTGTAATCGTGATAAATGTTCCACAAGTCGGGGTTGTGCGGAGTGCACACTTGTATGACGTTATTATGATTATCATTCGGGAACGAAGCCCCGAATCACGGGGGTCCGGAGGCAGCGCCCCTGCTAGCATGGTCTATACGGCAGCCCCGTGGTCGGCTTGGAAAATTTTTATTTGGTATAAAGTGCTATGTTAAAAACGCATTTTAAAATAAAATTCCCGGAATTATGGACTTGATTTTTGCTCTTTAATTTAACTGATTCGGTAGTTAAAATAACTGATATAGCAGTTACAACCGAAGTTCAGTTTTGTTGGTCAAATATATATTATCAATCTCTGAGTCCATTAGGTTTAGGGTTAGTTGGCTTATTCTCCAAGATATGTTTTATTATAAATAGAGATGATATTCCATTATGTAAAACACACAAAACACAATCGATAAAATCTCTATTTAGTATTTTACACAATATGCTTATACATTTTCCAAAAACAACAGCCGATATTTGAAGTTAAAAAGTTTTAAGTTACATCATCCAGATAGTTATTGCTAGTTTAGCAACGAACTATTTGTTAAGACATGTTTGGCAATAGTATGAGGTTGGTGCAACGAACTATTTGGGACATCATGGAGTCGGTGCCATGGAGCGGGATTTTATTTTCCAACCTTCCTTTTAAAAGCTTTAATTTTAAAATAAAAATTTAGTAAGAGTTTTTCCTCCTAAAAACCTCTTGTCAAACACACTTGATCAATACCGAATGAGTTAAGATTGTATTTGGTGAGGACGATCTCCAGGTAATTCTCCATAACAAAATGTTCACCTTGTGAGGGACAAGTTCCACGATGTAGATTGTGAGGGGAGGGAAGAATAAGCTTAAAATCTGATGTACAATATAAAATAAATTGTTTTAGAAAGGCAAGTATTTCATACATTAAGACATACTAAATTTTTTCATCTTGAGATTGAAATTTACGACCTATTTGTGATTTACAAATTTGTTTATCATGTGTCATGATTGTGTCGAAGGAAATCTCCTGTTACAGGGAGTAACAACTCAGTTAAGGTATAATTGTAAAAGGAAAACAGAGGAGGAATCAAAATTGTCTGAGCCTACATGCTTAAAGGTTATAGTCGAAAATCCAAGCATTAAGAGGGGAAGGTGTGGTGACCTCTTCATCACCGTCACGTCAGCGCCACCTCATCATAACAAACTTTCACAACTAACTACAACTAACCCCCCTCACTCATAACAAACATCAACCTTTTCATTTGGGGCCCACCACCACAACTTTATTTTTTTTATTCAAATTTCTAAATAAAATAAATTCATTTCATTAAAAATAAAAATACATTAAACAACACAATAATAAGAAAAATAAACACGATACGTAAAAAAAAAAAAAAAAAAAAAAAAAAAAAAAACGACACGGGAAAAAAATACAAAACATACTAATACTACGAAACCTAATCATCTCGTTCGCAAATTTCCTCATTATCTTTATCGCCTCTTTCGGATGATCTCGCTTTTACCGGTCAACGCCAAACTGGGATTTAGTAGTTAATTAAGTAATTCCTTATCGAAATCATATTAAAATCTGTGACACCTAGACTTAGTATTAATCCATCACACATAGCTCTTGGGACGACCTCGGTTTTACCGAATACTAAACTACACACGATGGCACACCGCCTGCTAGTGCATTAGGTAGACCATAGATATAACGAGACTATATAAATATTAAAACTTGGTCAAGAAACCTCGCATCAATTCCCTTACAATTTGTCGATAGGAAAGACCGCTATGCAAAAAATAGGTATTGTGGTCTCCACCATACATGCAGCCATCAAGTTCCAAACTCCCTTCGGAGTAGGGACTGTTTATTCAAGTTACGGAGCAGATAGTAAGGTGTATGGTGTCAAGAAAGTTAAAGAAGGACCGGAGGACCCTCCGATGGCCATTCTAAGCTGCGCAGATGAAGAGGAGAGAGTGGTAGTAAACCCAAGCTACCCCGAACAAACATTTGTGATAGGAAAGCAGCTTCCTGCGAACTTCAAGGCAAAGCTTACGGAGCTGTTACAAACTAACCTTGATGTTTTTTCATGGACATATTCTGACATGACAGGAGTTCCAAGAACGCTAGTAATTGACGGAAAGCCCTTCGGCACGGAACACAGGCTCAAAGAATACAAGCGTATTGAGTCCATCAAACAAAAAAGGAGAAGCCTAGCCCCTGAAAGGAACGCCGCTGCCTGTAAGGAAGTAGATGAGCTGACACAAGCAGGGATCCTAAGGGAAGTCAAATACCAAACTTGGGTGGCCAACCCAGTGATGGTAAAGAAAAGCGATGGAGGATGGCACATGTGTGTTGACTTTACTGATATCAACAAAGCATGCCCGAAGGATTGCTACCCCTTGCCAGAGATCGATTGGAAGGTAGAGTCCTTGGCAGGCTTCCGACTGAAGTGTTTCCTAGATGCCTACAAAGGGTATCATCAAATCCAAATGGCCAAAGAGGACGAAGAGAAGACAGCCTTCTACACAAGCAAAGGTGTCTACTGTTACAGAAAAATGCCTTTCGGATTGAAGAACGCAGGAGCAACCTACCAAAGACTCGTAGATAAAGCCTTCAATAAGCAGATATGCAGAAATCTCGAAGCTTATGTTGATGACATGGTTATCAAGAGCAAAACGAAGGAGGACCTGCTTCTCGATGTCCAAGAGACCTTCGACCAACTCAGGGCAATCAACATGAAGCTAAACCCAAAGAAATGCTCTTTTGGTGTCGAAGAAGGGCAATTCTTGGGGCATTTGATTACAAAGCAAGGGATCAAATCTAACCCTTCAAAGGTCAAGGCAATCACGGATCTTCAGGCTCCAAAATGTTTGAAGGACGTACAAAGCTTAAACGAAAAATTGGCTGCACTAAGCCGATTCTTTTCGGCGGAGCATACATGTCCCTACCATTTTTAAGACGCTTAAAGACTCGTCGACAAGAAGACCTTCCATGGAGCCGGATGCGGAAGCCGCATTCCAAAAATGAAGGAGTTTATAGAGATACTTCCAACACTTACAGCCCCAATCAAAGGCGAAGTGTTGTTTATGTATATCGCATCCTCAATAGAGAGCATCAGTCGTTGTCCTACTGGCAGAAAGAGACAAAAGGCAAATCCCAATTTACTTTGTTAGCAGGGTCTTGCAAGGAGCAGAAATTAACTACCCTACATTGGAGAAGCTCATACTAGCCCTAATCTACGCAGCAAGGAGGCTCCGACGTTATTGGAAGGTCCACCCGATCACGGTTTAACCCGACAAGCCACTCAATAAAATCTTGTCGAAACCTGAAAAGTATGGACGGGTGGCAAAATGGGCCATCGAGCTTGGAGAGCACGAGATAGAGTTCAAAGGTTGAAACTCTGTCAAAGGGCAGATTCTTGCAGACTTCTTGGCGGAAACACCTTCCGAACCAAACAAAGATAAGAAGGAGCCCAAGGCTAAGCTCATCGAAATACAAGATGATTGGAAGCTTTACACAGATGGAGCATCAAGCTCCGATGGCTCCGGAGCATGGTTAATGCTGATCAGTCCCGAAGGAAATGAGCATACCCACGTGCTTGATTCGAATTGAAGCCACCAACAATGAAGCGAATCACGGCCTTATTGGCAGGCCTCTGGCTAGCAAAAGATATGGAAGTCAAGGCTCTCACTATCTATGTAGATTCTCAGTTGGTGGCAAACCAAGTAAAAGGCTCCTATGAAGCAAGGCAGCCCGTCATCAAATAATACTTGGACAAAACAAAGGAAATGCTAGATGGTTTCGACTCCAACGCCATTCAGCACGTTCGCAGGAATCAGAACAAGAAGGCGGACGCATTGAGCAAACTAGCCTCCATGGCCTTCGCCCATCTTACAAAGGAAGTGCTAGCAGAAGTCTTGCCCGAAAGGTCCATTATCCGAAAGGAAGTCACGGACGTTGTCCATGAAGAAGGGAGACATATGGATGACTCCCATTAGGGAATACTTGATAAGTGGCATTCTCCCTGAGGATCCAAAACAAGCAAGGAAGATACGGGTCAAATATCCACAATATCGGCTGATAGGAGAGAACTTGTATAGAAAATCGTTCCTCTCACCTTGGCTCAGATGTGTTGGGCCTAAGCAGGCGTCGAGCATCATCGCAGAGGTTCACGAAGGGTCTTGCAGCCGTTACGCAGGACCTCGTTCGGTTGTATCAAAAATAATAAAGTTAGGCTACTACTGGCCATCGATGCATAGGGATGCTATGGAAATTATACAAAATGTGAAGCTTTGCCAAGCTCCCGAACAAGATACACTCCAAGGTTGCCCATGGTTTGACTCGTGGGTGCCCGTGATCTGGGGGTCCTTATGAGCCCATAACACTTCCATTACGAGGAAATTTGTATGGGAACTCGTATGCTTCGACCCACCCATCGATGGCCAATGAAACCAATTAATGATAACCAATAGAAACCAATGGGCAAACCAACAGAGACATAGTCAAGGGCATCAAAAAGGTTGGGACGGCCATCAAGACGAGCTTCCTCAAGTGTTATGGGCTCATAGGACCCAACCCAAGTCAAGCCATGGCGAAACCCCTTTAGCCTCACATACGGAACATAAGCGGTCATCCCTTCGGAGCTAAGTGTGCACACAGAGCGTGTGGCCACATTTGAAGCCTCTAGAAACGATGAAGGGATCAGGGAGAACCTTGATCTGTTGGAAGAAAGGAGAAAAATAGCCTCCATCATAGAAGCCATGCACAAGCATAAGATCGAAGGCTACTACAACAAAAGGGTTAAGCCTTCCACTTTCAAGCCCGGGGAGTATGTACTACGCCTTAACAGTGCAAGCAATGCAGAATACCAGGGGAAGCTAGGACCTACTTGGGAAGGAACCTATGTCATAGCTGAAGCCTACGGCAACGGTGCATACAAGCTGGCCACTCTTCTCGGAGAACCCATCGACAATACATGGAATGGTACGAACCTCCAAAAGTTCTATGTTTAAGAAGTATTTTTTACTTTTCATTCTTGTATTAAAAGCTTCTCATGGGAAAGCAAGCATTATTGGTAGTTGTCTTAGTGTTCATTTCAAAATGATGTAATCCTCTCTACCAATTCAATGATATAATATATTTCTCAAAAATTGTGGAAAACTAGAAGGGGGGGTTGAATAGTTTTGCCAATTAAAACTTCCTTTTAAACTATTTAGATTGACTTATGTCAATCTATTTGGGTGTGTGTGTTGGATGTTGATAAACAAGCATATAAAGATAAGTAATGAAAAGATAAGGGTAAGAGCACAAAACCACAACACAAGTATTTATAGTGGTTCGCCACAAGGACACCTTCCTTGCCCTACTCCACTCTCCGAGTCACCTACTCGAGTTCAGAACACTACACCAATCTCCTTATGGCGGAGAAGCCTTCACAACGTTGCTTAACCTTTTCCGGCACAAAGCTAAATACCGAAGTTCCTTCACACCAAGGCGAACCACACCTAACACAACGTCGCTTACCCTTTATACGGTGCTAGGCTAACCACCGAGTTCTTTCACACCTTAGAGAACTAATCCTATCTAGGCTAAGCGTTCCTTCACTCCAAGGTGAACTACACCTACCGCCTTTATTTATTAGGTACTAGGCTAAGCACCTAGTTCCATTGCAATGGAGGAACTACTACCACACTACACCAACTCCTAATCCCAAAGGAGATCTACTCCTTTACAACATCATCAAGGATATCAATATCCTTGGATCTAATACTAGTCTATCTTGTACATCGAAACACACCATATCGAATGTACATCTAAGGCACCTTTCACTAATGCTTTTGACTAGATCTACAAGACACCTTTCACTAATGTCTTGTGTCTTCACTTCTAAGCACCTTTCACTAATGCTTATTTGTCTTGACTTCTAAGCACCTTTCACTAATGCTTCTTGTCTTGACTTCTAAGCACCTACCACAAGTGCTTATCCTATAGACGATAGATACCCTTCACTAATATCTTCGTCTTGACACTTGAGACATCTTTCACTAATGTCTTCAACACTAAACTTCTTTGAAGAAAGAAAGAGATCATCAAAAAGAGGACTTCAATAGCCTTGATGATGAGGAAGCATGGCAACTCATGGACTTGAGCTTGCTCGACTTCAAAGGTGGTGATCTTGCCTTTAAGAGGAACCTAGAAGATCACACAAAAACAAAACTACAAACATAGATCTCTTGGATCTAAGGTTAGTGAGATTTAACTCAGGGGAGAAAGTGTGTTAGAAAGGGGTTGAAAGGGTTGAGAGATAATGAAGAAATGGCTCACTATTTATAGAGAAAATTCTCGCTCTATTCCCGGATCCCACGGATCCTTCCACAAGGGATCCGACTAGCACAAAGCTAGGGATCCGTGGTACGCCTCTTTGCCCATGGGTATTTTTGGTTATGGGTCATGGGTCATGGGTTATGGGTTGATCCATGGTTTTCTTTCTAGATACAATGTATCTTAAGGATACAATGAACTTGGTTAAGTGGTATAAATAAAACCATGGGTTATGGGTCAAAACCATTTGCTAGTTTTACCTATTTAGTATATACTTGTTTTTTAGTATATACCCATTTTAGTGTATACTTAGTTAAGTATATGTTATCCCAATATGTAAATACTAGTTGTTATACATATGTATATCTAAAGCATAAAAACACTTGTACATGTTTTAGTGTTTTATGTGAAAGCGTAAGTGTGTTAGAAAACTATTAGTTCAAACCATTTGCGTATTTTATTTGTTTCGTTAAAATGATCTTACTTTTGTTATCGACAAAACATTAGAAGATCGTAAAATATAAATAAACGTTTTTACGGCTTATTTGTATTAACAAAATCTCTTGCTTAATTTCTTAGACACAAAGATTTTTTCAGCCAAGTCGTTTATGAGTTACAATGTCGAAAGGGAAGGCATAAGGTGTAACAAATGCCTCATATCACTAATAAAGCCTACCAACACATTCACACTAACTCTCCTACTAGTTTATGGTAAATATTAAAAACAAGCCATAAGACTTAAATGATAAAAGATAGAGTGGGCCGCGACCCTCTGTTAGTGATCAAAATTAGTCACAATATTCTTGGTGTTGTAATTTACACACAATGAGGTTATTACACCTTAGGTTGTAAAATTTAAGTGTCGGAAAAATGGCGTACGAGAAGTGCACAAGATAAATATTTATAAGTGCGTAGGGATAATTCCCTACTTCATTCCATTAAAAACTAGGGCCTACGCCCTAGCACCTGCACCAAAAGGCTGAAGCCCAGTTAATATTGTTTTCGGCCGAAGCCACAGACCACAATCACAAATTGTTCAATAAACAGACATAAATTCATAAGAAATTGTCTTAAAAAGGGTACATGCCACCTTTAAAACCAAATTTCTGCCGACATGGCAGCCTTCAATCCTTCTTCTTGGGAGATGAGGTTGGAGATGTCAGAGCTGAGATAGGCTTGGCAGAAGCTGTCTTCTTTGTAGGAGTAGCTTGTTGGAGAGCAGATCTTCGAGAGGTGCCATGGGATCTTTAGTGGCTTCGAGCAAGAAGGGGTACTCTGCAGTAGCAAATGCATTTCCTGCCTCTTCGTACTTAACCTTTGATGAGAGACGGTAACATTCAACCTTGGAGAGGTCCACAGGCTCACCAGTCTTGGCCACCTCCTCCAAAGCAAGACATCGTCCATGAAAAATAGCTGCTTTAATCACCTTCCACATGGCGGCTCCAACCTCATCACTGTGATATAACTCCATGGCAATATATGGCACTACCTTCGACACTACCTCTGCACGATCCTTCTACAACATTTTATATCGCATCTGTAGGCCATCAACCTCCTCCCTCATCTTGATCTCTAATTCTCCAAGCCCAAATCTTTCACTTTCCAAACCTGTACACTTAGCCTCTAGAACAGCAACTTGACCTGTGAGGCTCACAACCTTGTTCTCCTCCAGCTTAAGCTTGCCACATTCAGCTGTTGTGACAGCTAACTCCTTCTCTAGCTCAGCAATCCTGTCTCGAAGGTCTTGGGTGAGGGGATTTTTGTCAAATTCTTTCTCAATCTCCTCACATTTGGCCTCCAGCTCAGCATATTGTTTGTCCCTATGTTTCTCCCTATCCAACATCACATTCATCTCCTGTCTAGCCTTCGTCACGGCCTAGAGCAACTCCTTGTGCAACCATTCAGATGATTGTCCAAAAAAGCTTGCCTTACGACACTCTTGTCGTGAAAATCGCATACCCTCTCTATGGACATGTTGTCCAGCAATCCTTTCTAGTTCGAAGGGGTAACATGATCAACAATGCGATGGCAGGAAAGGGAATTGGGAAGCTCCTTGGTGTCAGGAGTGTCTGCGACAAAGGAAATACATTAGGGAAAGTTAGACATAGCAATAAGTATTTTTTATACTTTCAGAAACAGGTGCATACCATGCATTTCTTCAGTATCATCTGGCAGTTCGAAGGCAGGCTTCATAGTCTTCCTACCTTCGACACTTTTCTACCGGACATCCCTGGACGCAGAGGTAGGCAGGGGAGTTTTCCTTTTGGTTGAGGACTTAAGAGCCTTACCACTAGTCCCTTTCCGATTCTTCAACCTATCTTCAATGCCTGTAGAACCTGTAATTCGCACTTCCTCATCTGTTGGATCATCTGAATCAGCCACATTCTCAACCAGTTGAGAAGGACCATCCAATAGCACTTGTGGGGGAGGGGGGCAGAGGCAACAGGCTAAGCTTTGACATCATCAACATCATTGTTATTGACTGACACAGAGGGTGACCCTACACCGTAAGACCATTCAACCTGCTTTATAGGCATGAAACTCAAATATTCATCCATATCCTGGTGCATAAAGTTCCTGAAAGCCATCTCTACAAAACAAGAAACAAGAAAAGATAAATATTAGTGCTAAATTGGTCCTACTTAAAGAAAGTGGAAGTACACATACTTTTTCCATGATACATGATCATGGGCTTCGCGGGAGACCCCTCCCAGCTTTGAGCAATCCCAGCCATACAAATAATAGGCTCGGGAAAAGATCGAACATCAACGGGGTACTTGGCCAGACGCTGGTACAGAGGATTCCTTCGAACTTTATACGGAAGAGGGTCATTGAAGCGCTTAGCATCAAATATGAATGCCTTGTTTAGCAATGCTGGATATTGAGGTGGGATGATAGTGTTTTGAACATAAAAGAAATTACCTTTCCAATCTCTTATGTTCGTGAAAGGCTTCAGAATAAGATTGGGAACATCCCCTTCAGGCCTCTTTGCTAGGGTTAGCCAGTTCCCACCAGGATACAAGTTTAGAAACCCCCTCAACACCTCAAGTGTTGGCTCAAAACCGTAAGCCTTACACATCACAATATATGTAGTGAGTTTGGCAAGGCTAAAGGGGTTAAAGCGGGAAATGTGTACCTCATAGTACTGTAATAGTTCTAGAATCAAAGGATGACTGGAAATCCTAAGGTTCGACTGGCTAAACGAATGAGTATAAAGCCCTACGGAATTTTTTGGAGCATCAAAAATACCTTGATTGGGTTTTGGGAGCATTATTTTATACTCTTGAGGAATGCGGTACTGAGCAAGAAAGTCATGCAAATCTTGAGATGTCAAAGTACATTTTTGTTGTTTGATGATGAATTTTGAATCCATAACTAACAAAAGCTAGGGAAAAGAAGAAGAGATGACTTTACCTTTTACTCGAAGTCGGTAGATGATGGAGGTTTACTGCGTGTAAAAGTGGGCGGAGAAGGTAAAATGGTTTAGGGTTTCATCTACCACACTTTAAATACTCTTTTCAAATTCACTTATACACCGCACACGTGTCCTCATCAGTAATCTTATCCGGATTTCAATGATTTTTAAATTTGAAAATTCGTTTTAGTCAACCGAGGTAAATGGGACTTTGGGATTCACTGTAGCGAGTTTTTAGAGTTGATTAGGTAGCATTTAATGCGCATTAAGGGGCGTAAGTACCTAGGATGTGTATACCCTTGCAAAACAAGCTGATTTTGCTCACAGATTGAAGTCGAAAGCAATGCCTTCTCATTCATAGCCATCACTTTCGACTGGGGGGCTTGATGATGTACCCTTCGAACAGGTCGACGGACCCAAGTTAGTTCTCCCGAATGTTCATTGGCGTCAAACCATTCGTACACACGAAGGTTACCAACGGGGAATTCGCCACTCGAAGCCCTAAGCCCTTCGGGGTATGGTTGACGAGGGAACAAAGGACAGAGGACCATCCTGACTTGGTCAAACCCACGATCTCCATCTCATTTCTGGCTTTCCCGCCAAGTTTGAGAACATGGGTCACTAAGCCCTAGCGGTTACCTAAAACCATGGGACGCCCCATGTTCTCCGATTTAAGCGCAGAGGTGCCCCTAAGCCTATTTTATCTACTATAAATAGGTGGGACGGTCAGAAGTTCATGGTAAGCTCACTTAACACTTTACTCCTTACTCACACTCACTTACATAACCATAACTCATACTTACTCTCACGCCGGAGGTGGTTCGCAGGTCCAACCCTCAGAATCACTTAACGTGGTGTCTTCGTATTTCATTCTCGTGAAAGACAATCTTGGCTGGAACATACACCCTCTTAACTACAATCACCATTGAAGCTCGGTAGTGCAATTTATTATACAATCATCACTCATATAAGATTAGTCAAACGCTCGAGTTAAACTTATTTCATACCTATAAGTTAATAAGCTAATAAGCTCATCATATAAGCCTAGCCAAACACCTTAAATCATTGTTATGTTCATTTTGAATATGGTATGAATCAACTAGGTTGTCTTTTATAAAAAACAATCAAAATCCAAAGCCTGGATATGTTGAAAATATCAAGTTCATGCAGACATATAAGAGCATCTCCAATGTTGATACTAAAAGTGTTTTTTTTGCTTTAGTTTAATGTCAAAAAGAACAAAAAGCACTCTCCAATATTAGCACCATAGTTAGCACTAATTTAGTGATATAGATAGTAAAACACTAAATATAATGCTACACTATATATCTCATTAATACTATTCATCTTATTTAAACTTTATATATTTGTTAAACCTTCGATACTTAACTAAAAATATAAAATTTAATCTATATAAACTATATTTTTATAGGTCTTCGATCAATACGTTTACAATGAGTCCAACATTCATGTATGACTATATGTTATTTTATCTATTTAGTATGTGAACATGTACTTTAAACTAATTAAAAATGTTTAATGTAAAGATTTATTGCTAAATTAGAGAAATTTTGTTTGACGCAAGTATATGTTATAAAAGAGATTTGCTATACAATGAGCCACATTGAATAATATATTTTTTCATATTTAAAATACTTATTTATTTAATGTACAATAGATGAATATTCAAATTACTTTGAATATATGTGTTTTAATTTAATAAAATCCAAGTTTCCTTTTATATTTAGGGTTAATTACACTGATTGCCATGAATTTTTAGAAATTTCGAATGTTAGGTAACAAACTTTCAAAACTATTAGTATCACCTATAAAACTTTGATGTTACTTACTATTATAGGCCATATGACCGTTTCACCATCTGTGGCCCCACATGTGACCACATATAACCTCTTTCTTTTTTCCCTCTTTCTTCATAAACCCTAATTTTTTTTCACAACTCTTAAATCAAAAGGAATCCAAAAAACAAATCAAATCAAATTATGTCTTCGTATCATTTGAATGAAAACTGAAAATGTGACATTGTAGGGATCTGACGTATGTGCATATGCTCTTTGTTATGGATTTGACGCAACCTAGCCTGTTGCATTTTCCTTTAATCTATACTACTTTATAATACATTTGAGACTTGCTAAAAGAGGTAATCTTAAAATTGTAAGACCAAAAACATTTCTATTATAAGAAATATTTGTCTTACTTTTATTATGAAAAATTAATACATGCACATATCATTAAAAGCCTAGAAAGTCTTGTAAATGCCCTTAAAAGCTTGTAATGGCCCATAATTTTCTTAAATAAAAGTTGTAATTGAAATTAAAAATCTTTAATTCTGTAACTTGTAACAGCTCCAACATTCATATGGCCCATTTAAGATGTAATGTTCCATTTCAAACTTCAAAGAACATCATACTAATGTTTCTATTTAAAATAGCCTCTCACATCTAAAAAAAACATACTAAACCATACAGACCACTCCCTCTTTCTGAAAATCACAGATCTACTCCCACTCCTTCTCTAACGCAGCCCTCTACTGTAATTGCCTCCATCACCACAATCATTGCGATAAATTGGCGTTTTGGATGGTAGTGTGGTGGTTTAGGTGGTTTTGTTATTGTTTCAAGTATATTCGTATCTTTTGGATTTGTTGGTGGTTTCAACCATCCGAACCTACGGGATATAAAATACAATACATATACAGTAAAACACAAACACCTCTCCCACCAAAACATTATCTGAATGCGCCGCCTCCCTAATCTTAATCCACCGCCACTACCACCGGTATTGCTGAATCTGTATATCTGATCGGTTTTGGTTTATGTGGTTTTGGTTAAGGTTGTATAGGGTTGTGATTTGGGTTTATGTGGTTTTGGTTAAGCTTGGTTAGGCTCATGATTTGTGCTTGAGATTTAGCCAGATTTTGTTACTTTTGTTTCGGGTTATGTTGTATTGGTTTTGGTTTATGTAAGTGATGCTGATTATACCAGCGAGTTTTAGTCGGATTTGATGAGATATTTTTAGGGTAATGATTTTTTTATGCCATTCCATTCTTCTCGTTATTCTCATAGTTCGAGGTTGCTCTTTTTTTTTTTTGAGCATTTGGTATTGGATCTTATCGAGTAATATGAGTTTGAATGTGGGATTTGTGAATTTTAAGGCAGGGATGTTGATGAGTCAAAAAGATGACATAGCATCCCAACAATGAACCAACAACTTACACGTATTAATGTTGATCTAAGATCTATCACATGTATATCTTGAGATTAGTGGGTGGTCTTTGGACACAAAATAAAGGCTCCACGATAAAAAGAAAGTTACATAATAAAAGTAACTGAATGTGATTTACTGTCATTCAAATATTTGGTTTTGTAAACATTTAAAGTTCATTTTATTTTATGCTAAAAATCTAGCCAACCGAATTTGATTTTAATCAAAGGCGTGGTGTGGCGGCATGACTAAGCCTCACGCTTTTGCGGCTAAGGCGAAACTTTTGCGTTTATAAAACGTGACATAAGGCGGCACAAAGTATGAAAATATTTATATATTTATATCATAATTCATATATATCGAGTTTACAAAAACATGTGCCATAAGGCGGCGTGATGGCATGTCGTGGCGTCATGATTAAGCCTCACGCATTTGCGGGGCTTTGCGAGCCTTTTAGAACAGTGTAGTTTATCATGTGCATCGGCAATATTCAATATACGAAAATAGCTTCAAATTTTAGGTGGCAATCGGAACTTGTAGCATGTTATACGAGATATGAAAACGATTAATTATAGAAACTGCTAGGAAATCTCTAATACATTATATAAGCACATTCACTTGGGGTCTTATGAAAATATAAGTCTTCAAATATTTATTATATAATTATGTCACAAACACTTACAATTAGTGTACTTTACATAAAAAAATACAGCTCGAATAAAACAGATGATACAAATTATGAAAGTTACTAATTGATATGATATAAACCAACAATATGTTTTCTAATTTTACAATAATTTATTTTAATCAAAGTGTAATGACTCTTTACGTATCATAATATTTTAAATGTAATGGCCATATTATTTATACTTTTTTTTTTCTCTATCATCGTTTATGTCATTATTTTCATCTTCATGTAATTTTTTTATCAAATGACTTGTTAAATTTATCATCGTAAAAAAACGATCGAGTACCTATTAACTACATAATCAGAAAACAAATAATAAGAAATTTATTATTAGACCAAAAATTTAGTTACAGGGTATCCGCCGCCGCAACGCGCGGGTACCCTGCTAGTAAACATATAAACTAAACTTTTGACTAATAACTAAAAATTATTACTAATCCAAATTAATAACTCAAATATAATACATCACCAATATTCTAAAACAATGGCTAGTTAAGATACTCAAGTTGTGTAGTAGCAACAAACATACACAAATCATCCATGCTAATATTACACCAAAAACAAAGAAACCTCACAACAAAATAACAAATGGGAATGTGACAGATTTCAAAACCTCAAAAGCCAAAACCCCATTTCTTGTCAAACCCCAAAACCAATTTTCGCCACCATCTTCAACGCCGACCACCACCGAAACAGTTAAACACGCACTTAATCCCCTTTGGCCAAATACGGTTGTCGAAGGTGGAGATGGCGGAGATACGTCGATAGAGGTTTGGGAATGACAACAGACGGTCGTGGTGGTGATTCGGTGGTGGAAAAAGAGGTTGGTGGTGGAGGATGTTTACTATATTAGTGGTTAAAACTAAAAGGTTCGATGATGAAGAACATAAAGATGTGAGGAAGAGAGTATCTGATTGTGTGAATGTTTTGTTGATGTGTGAGGATTAGGGTTCTTGTGAAAGAGAGAGAACATAAAGATGTGATTTTTTTTTTTTTTTTGTACGACCGTACAATTGTAACCGGTTGCAACCGGTTACCAGTTGCAAATATAGCCCATATGGGTAACAATGGAACACAACATCAAAGTTCTATGGGTGATACTAATATTTTTGAAAGTTTGTTACCTAACATTAGAAATTTTTGAAAGTTCATGGCCAACAGTGTAATTAACCCTTATGTTTATTTTAACATTGACCAGTAGACATTATATAGCAAATCCCGCCATAAAAATGCTGCTTTCACATTTTTTTCAAATACAATTTTTTGATGTTAACATCGGAAATGCTTTAAAATGATAGCATCTTTCACTTTTGAGAGAGATAATCCACGGAGTCCCTAGAAGGATATTCATCGGATACTTTTTGTTCCAAAAGGTATGTAATTATTTGAAGTTCAGAATTAATGTAACGTACTTGACATACACAATTATTGTCCCATGTACCAATATAAAATAATAAAAGGGTGATATGCACACCACTAAAAGTGATGTATAGTGGTGTTGTACTATATGCATCGCACTGGTGTGATTTAATGGTGAAAGAATTAAAAAGTGTGGTGTGCATATCAATACTCAAAATAATACTGTACACGCACATTGAATGAGCGAATGTTTCCCATAGAGCATCGACATGTAAAGGTTGCATGGTTTTCCTAATACACTATCTAATTAAGTTTTCAAGTGATCAAACTTTCATAGATTCTTACGTGATGATAAGACTTAACTTTTACAAACTAAGCTAAACTTTAGATGGTTTAGGGTTTAGTTATACTTACTATTGGGGCAAAGGACACTAGTTTTATAAGAGTTTTTATTGTTGAATTTTCAAGACATGTTTTATTTGTAAACCCGTATTTTTGTCGCGTTTAAGTATGTTAACAATTCAATACCGAAATTTACTACCAAGTACATAACTTAAGGATGAAATTCATGTATCACCCTACTTTCATGTTTAATTTCATATATATCTAAAGTGCAAGTATTGAATGCATAATGTACAATGTTTTTAATGCATGTTTGGGTATATATGAAGAGTTTTTTCTAACACGTGCCCCGCAACATGTTACAGACACCAAAAGCGACGGCCGGACCCACGAAAAAGGACGTCCGGACCCAAAAAAAATACACTTTTAAATAAACTAGAAGGGCCCAAGAATATATGGCATGATACCCGTAACTATTTTTGTAGCGAGCAAATGTTTTTTATTTTAAACCTTACTCTCATACCATGTCCCAAATATTTTATAACGAAGTACATATATGTTTTCAAAAATAGAACGCCTAAATTATTAATAGTGTAAATAATTATCACTTTTATTTTTCAAATTTTAGCATTAAATTAGTGGTCATAAACTTAATGAGTTTTGTTTTTTTTTTTGTTTTTTTTTTTTTAAACAATTCTATTAAATATATCATTATTGTAGGGGTTACTATATAGTTTTAATGAGACTTAAATTTTAAAATTTACATTAATTTTCTAATTTTCCTTTTATAATAATGTTTTTGTCTTAAATTTTAAGACTTCCTTTATAGGAAGTCCCAAATGCTTTATAATGTAGTATAGATATGTGAGTCCCACGCCATTTTTCGTGGGTCCGACCGGTTGATTGATTCCCAAACAAATCGAGTTTAATCACACAAGCTAACCACTTGTGAATGGTTAACCGTAATAAACTTAAAACAAATTTAAAGCAATACAATTAAGATCGAGGAATATAGTAGATTCCTGGTCGTTAAGTCCCACTGAGACCGAATGGTGTTTCAAAACTTTCAGATGATAGAACGATCACTAAGGATAGTGATCGTAAGGATTTTGATTGATAACTACACCACCGATTGATTGGAATAGAATTGATACGTAATTGGAAAGCACAACAATCGATAAGACAAACGAATACGCGACGATTAAAAACTACGTAAACGCACAAAATAAAAAAGTGAGTTCTAAGAAATAAAAGGCCTAAAAATATGAAAATAACATTTTGGAATCCTAAAATAAAAGAAAGTTATTAGAAAAGGAAAATTATTTTTATAACTATTTATTTAATTATTATTAATTAAAAACTATTTTTGACTATTTAATAATACTCTAAAATATAATAAAATATGAAATAAAGCTAAAAAAAATGAAATTATGACTTAAGAAAATCTAAAATATTATAAAACTTATTTTAAAACTAAAAATATATTTTTTTACACTTTTTATCTATTAATTACTAATTAATTATTATTTAAATACACTTAAATACAAGAAAATATAAAATTAACTTGGAAAAATAAAATTTTAACTTAAAAAAATCTAGAATATTATAAAACTAATTTTAAAACTGAAAAGATATTTTTTATGCTTTTTATTTATTTTTTACTAATTATTTAAGACTTTTAACTATTTAAAATTATAATAAATACTAAACAAACTGAGAAAATTATGAAACTTTTTATAAAAATATATTAAGGTGACAGAAAGCTAAGAAAATTATAAAAACACAAAGTGCTTAATAATAAGCTGAAAAGAAAAATCAAAAAGCTAATTCCTATTAAATAAATGCTATCACTATATTAAAAATGATGTTTTTGTGGTTTTTCTTTTTGAAAACTATTTAACTACTTAAAATAAGAAACTTTAATGAAGATGTAAATTTTCAAACTTAAAAATAAGTCGCTTTTGGAAGCTTAAAAACAACAATGTACTTACGAGCTTATTTGATGTTTTAAGCTCAAATAAGCTTACAATCCGAACAAAAGGTGAAATAAGATAGAAACAAGCTAGTGCTACTTATATTAAGCTAAAAGACACAAGGAACCATATTAATAAGCTGAAATAATCAAATAAGCACTTATATAAAACTAAGAAATGGCCAGATCTAAAAGCCTGATGCAGCCCTATCAAATAAGCTACAAAGTGGAATTTTAAGCTTGGGACCTTAAGATGGCTTGGTTAGCTTTCCAAAGAACTAAAATTCACAAGCCGAGGTTCAATTATGAGCTTGTGACAAGCTTGTGAAAATGGTAGCAAAGCTGTGCACAGGGCACTTTTTCAGACAAGGACTCAAAAGAGGCTGAAAAATAAGCTATTAAACAAGCTATCTAGAAAATATAAAAAATACATTGATGAAGATGAGCAACTAGAGTTTAATAACCCAAAAGCACAAAGCTTGAAACTCAAAATTAAGTCCTATATAAAATAATCTATTTTATTCAAAACCACCAACCGAAAATTTTGACTTTTAAGTTGCACTATAAAGTTGACTAAAATGAACTTTGATTTGATCCTAAGCACCGATTATGATGTATTAAGGTGGATTAAGACCGATTTGATCTATATTAACAACTTATAAACATAAAAGCATGATTATGAAACATGAAATTCCAAGCTTAATGATTAAGGTGTGATCAAAGATTATTTTGACTTTCTATCAGTGAGGACTGTTTTATGGTATGTTTGAGTTATTAGATGCTTATAGGACATGTATAACAACAAACAACAACACAAATGGCTTCTAACCCGGATAACAAAGCAAATCCAAACAATCTTTAATGGGACTGATTTGAAACTTTTCAAATGATTCCAAAGATTAAGGCCATGAAACCGATTTAAGACTTAATATTATCACTTAATGAAACTATATAAACACTAAACAACAACAATAACATCATTTAAACTAAGAAATGGTAATTATGCTAATTAACTCATTAAAGTAAGATTTTACTAACTACAAATGAAAGAGAGCAACCAACTGATTTTAATGCTTAAATATACTTAATTATAACTAATAAACATGAACAAACAGAAATTTAAGCTAATGAGCAACTTTAACAGTGAAATGCCAAAATGGAAAATTAAGCTTACAAGTTGGATTCCAAGTAAAAGCTGAGAACCAAAGCACAAGACCAATCCTAATAGCTTTCCACAAAGCTTCTAACCCAAGGCAATCCAATATTTACCCTGCTCCAGCTGTGAATACCATTTCCATGGGATTTTTTATTTTTCAACTATTTTAATTGTATTTTTGGTGATTTTTGCTTTTTGATTCTAAACTGATTTTTAAAGTTTCTAAAAGCTTTAATAAGCTTTCTAGGAGCTTATGTAGGCCTATTCAGTCCAAGATAACAACTATTAACAACATTAACATAATATGAGATTTTTGAAAGGAAAATTAAATAAACTGAATTGGAACTTAAAATTTGAAATTGCTTATTAAGAAAGATTCACAATACACTGAAACACTTAAACAAAATACTTGAAATCTTTAAAATACACTGAAAATTGAAAATTACTTAATACGACATAAGCTAAACTAAAGTACACTAGATATCTTCCCACATTGCTTCTCATCTCTTCTTTATAGACTTTTGAGACTTCTTGTCGACCTCCGATTGTTTCCCACTTGATTTCAACCATTGGATTGATCAATATCATCGAATCGCCCATGTGTAGATTTGGCGCCAAAAAGTCATTAGCGTGTTCGAGTCAATTAATGAATTTTGGATATTGTGGGTGGAGGGGGTTGGTATACAACAGGGAAGACAGGTGTAAAGGGTGGTAGGAGCAAGTGGTGAGAAACCACTCTGGTTTCTGGATTTGGCGGGACAGCGAGGTAGGGATGAACAGTGGCTAGTATTTGACTTTTGTTGACCCGGTGTATTAATATGAAGGGGTCCAAAATGGGTTATTGACTGGGTCAAGATTTATTTGCCAGGGGGTTCAAAGGGTTTGGGTGGGCTTAATAATAAAAAGGGGTCCATTTGGTATTAATTAAGCATAAGGACCATTCTTGTAATTCTACAAACTTGAGGGACCAAACTGAACTTTTTCCAAATTTCACACAAGGACCAATCTTGCCATTCTTTAATAGTACAAGGACCAAATTTGCCATTTTAAATATCCAAGGACTATTTATGACATTTTTCAAAGTTTAGGGACCTTTTTCGCTTATTTGACCAAAGATTCATTCAAGGACCATTTTGACAACTTAGAATATTTCAGGGACCTTGAATGATATTTTTCTTTATTTTGATTTACCGTAGACTGCTTTTTGACAACTTTTGAAACTGGGGACTAAAACGCCAATTTTGCAAACTTGATACGCTTTTCATCCGATTTTGATATTTTTGCATTTAAAACACATAAAACACTTATTTGTGATATTTTCATCATTTTGATGCATTTCGAGTGTTTTCGGATGTTTTGGCATTCTAAACAAGATAAAAATGATGAGTATTTAGACACTCATCAATCCCCACACTAAGATATTGCTAGTCCCTAGCAATGTTTTGAAACTTTAATGGATTTTAAAGAACTCTTTACCAAAAGCCATTACTTCTGGAGTAGCCAATTGTTTAAGTCCAAGTAAGAACTTTGGTACAATGATAACCAAATGATTTTGAGCAAATCATCACCAGAACGGATTTGATTTGTCTTTACCGTGCCGTTTGCTTCGGACTAGCCAACTCTTAGATAAATTATCGTGATTATCTTTGGTGAGCCGATTACCAATTATGGTTTTTCATCGCCTTTACCACAAGCCATAAACTTGCGGCTAGCCAACTCTTCACTAATTAAAGATATGGTGAGTTGAACACCATACAATTTGGGCAAATTGCAAGCCATAAACGGATTTGAGATATCTTTACCAAGGGCCGCTTTGCTCTCGGATTAGCCAATCCTTATGTGTGTTAGACATGGCGGATCGATTACACATTTGCCGAGTAAGTGAAAAACACTTACTCCAAAAAAATTTTGGCCAAAACGGGAATTGGGTGGTATAATTACATGATAAAATTTGAGAATTTCCCCCACACTTAGAAATGAATATTGCCCTCAATATTCAAAGCACCCGGTTATGCCAAAACATAGAACGTAAAAGGAAATACTACGGCCATTATTTTATTTTGATATATACATAATTTTTTTTTTATTTTTTTTAGAGATTTTATATACAATGGGCAACTCCACCACACTAGGGTGGTAGAATAGTAGAAAGAAACCGAATATGATTGAAAACCCATATGGTGTGTGCATCGTTTTTGATTCCGAGTCGCTAGCTTGACTCGATCCCGCATTCATTGGTTCATGGGGAAAGTTTGTAGATCCGGACAATTACGGGTGGAATGTCCTTCCAAAGTAATGCTTTAATCGATGACCATTCACTTTAAAATTTGGACCATCGAGTTGAGATAACTCAATAGTACCATAAGGATAAACCTTAGCGATAGTAAATGGACCGCACCAACGGACTTGAGCTTTCCCGAGAATATCTTCAATCTTGAATTGAAAAGAAGGACTCGATCACCAACGTTGAAAACGCGGTTCTTGATTTTAGAGTCATGAATCTTCTTTGTCTTTTGTTTGTAGATTAAAGAGTTCTCGTATGCTTGATCACGGAGTTCATTTAATTCATTCATTTGAACTTTTTGTGATCACCACCGTCTCAATATCGAAGTTTGCATATTTTAAGGCCCAAGATGCTTTGTGCCGAGCTCAATCGGAAGATGACATGCCTTTCCATACACTAGCTTGTAAGGAGTACACCCGATGGGTGTTTTGTAAGTCGTCACGGAAGGCCCGTGCGTCATCCGCTTTATCCGACCAGATGCACGATTTCGCCACCGTCCTTTCTAGAATTCTTTTAATACCACGATTGGAAACTTAACTTGCCCACTTGTTTGTGGGTGGTATGCAAGAGAGAGCGGTGGGTTACACCATACTTTTGCATGACACAATCAAATTGGTCATTGCGAAATGTGTACTACGATCACCGATTATAGCACGTGGAGTTCCAAACCTAGCAAAAGAGATTTTAAAATTTAACAACAACTCGGGCATCATTAGTAGGTAAAGCTTTCGCTCAACCCATTTTGACAAATAGTCAATGACCACAAGTATGTATTTGTTACCTCGAAATGATGGAAATGGCCCATAAAGTCAATACCCGGATGTCAAAGATCTCACAAACTTGAATGACATTTTGCGGCATTTCATTTCTTTGAGAGATATTTGACGTTGACAAGCGCCACATGCTTTGACAAAATCGTGGCAACCTTATAAATCGTGGGCCAATAAAGCCCGGAATCAAACACCTTCTTGGCGGTGTAGTTTGACTATGATGGCCCCGTGGGTCCAAGATGGCAAGCTTTGAGAATGTCCAAAGCTTCCTCGTCCATAAACACACCGTCGGATGACTTGATCCGCATGATTTTGAATAAGTAGGGTCGTCCCGTAAGTAATGTTTAACATCCTTGAAGAATTTATTCTTCGTTGGGTCGACATCCTTTCACTATGAAGTTACCCGCATGGTAATTAGCGAAGTCGCAAAACCATGGGGTAGTAGAGTTTCCACGAAAAGAAACCGCATTGAGTGTCTCGAGAGGAAATGTTTCATTTATTTCCTTTTTCTCGAAAACATCTTGGTGAGGTTTTCTAAACGACGAGATGATCGCAATGTTCGAGCTCATTTTTATCACGATAATGATTGTTAGGAATTAGAAAATTCCATAGTGAAGAGTCGGTCACCCCTAATGTTATCTAGCATAAGTTAGCTCGTAGACAAATCGTTAGTTACGTTATTTATTGTTTTATTAGTTAGTTATTAGTCTAGTTTAGCATAGTGCAACACCGTGGAGGAAGGACGGTCTTTACCCATCTGTATCCCCGATCCACAGCCGATAGGAGGTCGTATTGTGTAGTATAAATACCCCTTCCATCCATGGAAGGGTGGTGCTTCAATCTAATATTCTACATTTTGTGAAGTAACTCTACCAAGAAAACACCCAACTCTAACTTTCTCTCTAATGGCAAACATGTATTTTGATCTCCCAAGACCATCGAATCATCAACACAATAAAATAACGATCCTTCAATTGGTATCGAGCCAAGGTTATTGTGTTATCTTTGATTTGTGGTCCATGGTTGTTGTTTGTGGTTTTGTTTCATGTGTTAAACTGTTATTCTTCTACTTTTTATCTTCTGAAAATATTGATTATGGTTTCTATCTTGAAAACAGCTTTTAACATTGTTTCACAAATATTGGGTATCTTCTTTTTGGGTCATAATAGTCATCCGTAATATCCGTATACCGTTACCTTTGGTCCAAACGCATCGTTATTTTATCAAGATGTCTTTGTTGTTACCAATATGTCAGTGAAATATGGTGGTCAAAACAAGGTCAACACAGGTCAATGAAACATTTGTATGCACTTTTTCCGAGTCTCAATGAATCGGTCATGTTTTCGTGGTTAAACGGGTCAAAACAGTCTTATGTTGCGCCTTTGGTCACATTTTCGGGTTTGTATGAAGATGGTCGGAAATGTGGTCGGAATAACTCACGGGATAAATTTATATTCTTGATAGCAACTTGTATTTACAAGTTAGCGAGTTGGTTTGAAATATCTTAGCGACTAGACTCAAATAGCGACAGTCTTTACAAGTCGCTACGACTTAGCCTTGGCGAGTTAGCTGCGGCGACTTGGCCTTGCCGAGTTAGCCGTGGCGACTGGCTCAGGCGAGTTAGCCGTGGCGACTTGGCCTTGGCGAAGTTAGTCGTGGCGACTTGTGTAAAATGGTTTTGCAATGTAAATGAAGATGAAGAGTGACATCTAATGACCTAAAACCATACGACCAATACCATTTTCCAATCTACATCAATCAACCTCGGTGTTACACATCACCCACCAAGATTGTACTGACATACATTAACAAAGAATCAACAAAAACATAAGATCTCACCATTTCTCTCACGTGACTCAAAGTTCACATCAAGACACATGTCTCTAATCGAGAGAAATCATCCTCATAGATCTATACCTTAATTAAAGAAGAGAAATGATAAACCAAGATCTCGTGCTTTGACATCATTGATCTTGGTCATGTTTAACGAAATCAAAATATTCGAATTATTAGATAAGTTTAATAACATCCAAGTTATTAACTTTGTCTAAAGTCTCGTTGGTCTCTAATTTAC
Organism: Chrysanthemum lavandulifolium; assembly: GCA_022545495.1. NCBI lineage: Eukaryota > Viridiplantae > Streptophyta > Magnoliopsida > Asterales > Asteraceae > Chrysanthemum > Chrysanthemum lavandulifolium. Next base: position 98,912,297 of record CM040239.1, read on the forward strand.
ATTATCTCGATTTGTTAAGGGGATTCATGTATTTCATCCAACCTCATGAGGTCGTACCCACCAAAACTTTTTCCATCATTGATCATAACTACTGTAAAGTTTTACTTCAAGTTATTGTTTGACCCATGATAAGTAATTAACAAGTGATGTTAATTCGGTTTTCATTAGATCGGTTAAACTAAATTGAATAAATGGATAAATCGTTTGAGAAAAACCTACCTCAACCTTGAAAAGGTCTTGCTGCCTACTCAAAGTCATATGCCATCCCTGTGGCGAATCTAAGACCCTCAAATCATTGACATCTAACCATCCCCGGTGATGTGCTAATGAATGTTGATGTATGAACAACTTGGGTCTCGATATATTGGATAAATGGATTTGTAATCAAATCGTTGTGAACTGCTCTTGGATAATGTTTCGTTATAAGTGAGTAATATCGGGAAGGGGGGCGGAATGTTTTGAGTGATTTTAGGTTTGATGGTGAATGAAGCTGTACTGATGTGTGGAGGCGATACTTTGTGAGAAGTATTAGGGTTGTGATGAAGATAAGTGGTAATTTATATACCGAATTTTAGGTTAAGTTTCTTTGGATCGACTTAATCTCTTGGCCCTTGATGCAGATATACATGGCCCGTATAATTGGATATGGACTTTGGTTATTTTTCGTGGACTTGGTGGACGCCTAATACTTCAAGCAATTGGGTGGATTTGTTAAGTCATAATGTGTTGTGTGCAATTACCGATAAGTCACCCTCTATTGGTCTTATTAATAATATTCAAATATTTTTGTCACAAAATATTGAATACTTATGTCATATTAATTTCTTTAAAGAGTGGTATTTTTAGTCATTTAATTTTCACGGAGGATACGGATTCACAGCTTGAGCTATTATTAGATTAAAATGACTTTGAGGTTCTTGACCGGCATTACTTTGGTAATGAAGTGACGGTTCAAACGGTTTTATTTGAACGTTGGACTTGAAAGATTGGATTGATTTTCATAAACCGGACCTTGATTTTTGCATGCAACCAAGTTTGGGCGCTCACATGATTGGGTCGTATGGGCTTCTCAAGTATTGGAGTTTATGAGAGTTGACTTATGATGAGATTTGAGACTTGGTATGATAATTAAAGTTGTTGTGGTATGTTGTTTGGTGTATGCACTTTCACGAAGAATATTGCGTCCACGGCTTGAATTGTGATTGGAACTAGATTGACTATGGGTTTTATGTACGATATTTCTTATTTGGCTTTGAAGTAAAATTTTCCGTGGTTACTTATTTCGTCTTCCTTCTTTCTACCCTTTCATGAAGATGACTTGTTTGAGAGCTTATAGAGGTGATAAAGACTTGGCTATTTAATTGCATTTGTGATTCTTTCTCAATTAACCCACAACGTAGCTATCACTTGATGTCTCACTCGATTGAGAATGTCAAGAGGTTTTGTACATTGGGTACACCGTTTCTTGTTCACGAGGATTAGTACAAGTTTAAGTAACAAATCTGGGGAATTCTACTTCATGATCAAATTTGGTATATCAGGTTTACTTCTCCATGTGGTCACTACAATAGCCGTCAGAATACGTGAATGATGTGTTTACCTAAGTGTTTACCGGATGTTGTTGATGTTGGATAATGAACCATTGATGAACCGCTGCATGTTCCCTAAAACAGATATTCTCGAAACCAAAGTCGTCAGAATATTCAAGTCGACATTGTTTACGGTTTTGTCTTGATTTTGTAAAACCCCGCGAAAGAACCTATTTCTCGGTTTAAATCATAGACTTGTAAAATCCCGTGACAATGGAAACATCCCGGTGTTAGTAAAGTGCATTTCGGATCTATCTTACGGTTTATTCTTGGTTTTGTAAAATCCCGCGAAGAAACTATTTCTCGGTTTAAACCATAGAGTTGTAAAATCCCGTAATGATGGAACCATCTTGGAGAAGAGAAAGTGTAATTTTGGATCTTACTTGATGTCGATGCTCGCTTTTGCTTCAAAGAAGGGATAAAAGGTGTACTTCATGAATTGGGTGTGTGTTTGGGTTTTCTTCATGGCAATTTGGTTATTACATGGTTTTACGGGTTATGTACTTTTAACCATAGTCGGGATGAAACCATTATCGAATTCGCCTAAATGTCAAAGAAGGCTATATTTGAGCAGCTAACTGAGGGTGTGACAACGCGTTAATTCAATAATATTTATTTGAGGTTGAAGTGAATTATCACGGGAGTGTACTTAGTATCTGAAGGTATCGGGGATGGATGGATGAAGATTCTTCATGATCCTTGTTCGAGCTTATTATCAAAAACGAAGACTTGGAAATCTAGTTATTGTTGGGTGACTCTTACCTCTTCTTTTACCACTTGGAGGAATTGGGCTCTTATCACCTCAAAATAACTATCACTTAAAGGAGTTACGTTGTAGTGCTCAGTGTCACATTCAATTGTGGATTTTCAAGAGGTAATGTACGTCTATTACTTGATGGTTGGTTGGTTGAAGAGTATAGAGTACTTAAGAGATTCAATGGAGCATGAATTCTCAAGACCGCTCTTTGTTACATATGTGCAAGTTTAAGTCACGAGTTCGGGTTAGTTTACTTGTGGTCAAATTCATCATATTGGTTTTCTCCATCGTTGTCTCTACAAAGAGCCTATGAATGATAATGGGGATGATTACATGTTTTGCTAAGAGAGCGAGAGAGAGAGATTATGACGCCCTGCTCACTTCCGTTCGGGCCTCGTACTCCAAAGAAAAGAAATGTGTATGTTTCAGGCGATTATCTTCCAAAGAAAAGAAATCTTCTTATGACGTCCGATCGCATCGGGACTTCAGGCCTCGTTCTTAAAGAAAAGAAAAGTGTACGTCTCGGTGCTTTTATCTTCTCAAGAAGAGAAATCTTCTATTATGACCATTCTCATCAACATGCTTCATACTTTTTCCATGCGCTTCATCATCAAGTGAACCGACTATTGTTGATTGTTTTCCGATTCCACTTTCTCAACTATAATGACGATGGCGACATCCTGCCGATTTTATGGGGAGAAGTGTGAATAGACTACATTTGGATAATGTTCACTTGTTTAATCAAGAATGGCATCTCCGTATGCAATTCTTGAGGGAGAAGAAGTGTGATTTTTTTTTGCATTGTTGATATATTTGAGAATATAAATGGTCATACGGCTCTAAACTCATGTAAGAACCGAGCTTCTTCTTATCGGGTCATCTTCACATGAAGTTTCTCTTTAAGAGCCGTTGGTTGACATCTTCACTCGGATTGATGAGTTTATCGACAAAGTGCTCCCGGTTAATGCTTCACGATACATCAACATGATGATTCCGAACGATCTCTCTGTTCTTGTTTGATGTGACCGGTAGTTTATGCTACCATCTTGTGTGTTCGCTATGCCTTATTGCCGATTTCCTTGATGAACATCTTTCGTTCTTGTTTGATTGGGAGAGATTTTAGTTAAGGGGATTTGCAAGATGTGTTAATTGGGATGCTTTTGGTGGATGCTTTTTGGTGTGAGTTGAAGATGTTAACTATCTATTCCCCAACCGTATAATCTTGAAGAAGGTCGAGTCTACTGATTGCTCTACATTTTCTCGCTACATGTTAGAAGACTAAAGACGAGTTGCATTTGATTATCAAAAGACTTCTTCTTATTCTCGGGCATTTATTAAAAGATTGTTAGTTTAGGGAGAGCACTAATTGGGGGAGAGTGAAAAGCCATTTAATCCCCAATTAGACTTGCTCACATTCTCGCTTGACAAGTTGATTCTCACGAGATATATTTGTGCTTATAGTGTTCTTCTCAAAAGATTTCAAGTATTTGGGCTTACAAAGAGTTGTTGATTACAAGTGTCAAAACCAGAAGGGGAAGGAGACAAGCATCTAAACGCGAGTAAACTTGATGAACTTAATACTTCTAAGTAATTAAAGATATCCGGGAAGACAAATGTTATTACCGCAGAGAAACTCAAGGTTTGACTCATGGCGAGTAAACTTGATGAGCTTAATACTTCTAAGTGATTGAAGATATCCCGGAAAACAAATGTCATGACCGCAGAAAACTCAAGGTTTTACTCATCAAGGCGTTTAGTGTTCTTATTCCAACTATGTGGGGAAGAGATGGAAGAGTTAGTTTCGAAGATGAAAGAGGTACACAAGTGTGTGATGATTTTGATGTTATCACAATCATCGGGGAGAGAGATTGTGTACATTGGGGATGCTCAAATTGTTTTACTTGAGGGCTTAATCGGTGATTCGTAGATATAATCACTTATTCGTGTTGACATCCGCATAGATTGTCACCCGCAGAGATAATCGATGATTCGGCATGCTTCTTTAATGTTATCGGTTATTCTCTCTTGGGCATTCGGGTGCTCGGGTTCTTGAGCTTCATACACTTTCTTCTGGAGAAAAGTATACATCGGGTTATTCTTTGGCTATTGGACTTAATCTGCTACTTGATGGTATAAGTTTCTTTGTCTTGGTATATGTGTATTCGGGTTCGTGAGCTCTAGTCTAAGAGACCGATCGCATCAATTCGACTACGTGGGGAAGTGGTCTCTTGACACCTTTGGAATGGATATCTTCTACGTCGAGAAAAGGAATTTGAGAAGATTGTTTTATGTGTGGGATGATACGTTGTTTGGTATTCTATTGGATGATATAACCTCGAGCGAAGAATCACGGTGATTATTCTTAAAAGGAGCGACAAGTTCGATGATAATGGTGTGCTTCTTTGTGCACACAGCTAAGAGAAGCTTGAAAGAAAGCTTTGAATATGCTCATCCAAAGGATTTTCGGTTTGGGGAAGTCGCGAGTCTCTCTTTCGGATGGTTCAATTTCTTTCTTCAATGCAAGAGCCACGGAAGCTTTGGTGGTGAATGTTTAGAGATGATGACTTCTATCTTCTTCAACGGGTCGTTCGATATCCTTATCTCGGTACTCGTATCATCATCTTCTTTAACTATATCATCTACTCTATCTTTGTATATATTTATCTGAAAAACCAAATACAAAATATAAAACCAAGAAAACAAAATAGAAAAATATAAAACCAAGAAAAGAAAATAGAAAAATATAAAACCAACAAAACCAAAAAAATCGAAAATTTGAAAAATTCCAAAATATGTTTTCTCTAGACATGTTTTCACGGTATCGATAACATCTACGGTCTTAGAAATGTCATTCAATAATGGCACGGGACCATAGATGAAGTTCGAGCGGAGGTGTAAATATTTCTTTCCAAAACATGTCTCTAAATATGGCTTACAATTATTTCGCATCAGAACCTGGGCTTCATATTATGGCTTACAGCTTACTTCGATCGTGACCAGCGCTTAAACTATGGCTTGCTATTATTTCGATAGCAACCCGTTTTCAAGAAAGGAAAGTGCTACGCTTAAACTATTTTCAAAATATTTCGTGCACTTATCCTAAAAACAAAACAAGGAAAGTATGTCGAAGGATCATTTCCTACACAAATGTTTTCCGTCTAAAATTCTTCTGAAAAATATTTGGTGTTTTAACAAAATGGTGGTTAATGAGTTGCAAAACCAATCGGTTTCGAGTTTTTCGTAAAAATTGAAAACTCAATCAATGACTTTAGCGCTTTTAATCTTTTCGTAAAATAAGTCATTGATTGAGGGGAGAATGTTTTCAAATCTATATCATCTAACGAGCTTTCTTGATTATCCCACGTGCTAATTAAAATGATATTTGCCTATGTCGAAGGACTAGGAATTTAGGATATGATTGTTAGGTTTAGATGATTAGAGTTTGATTAACACATAAACCCCATGCCTTATATGATCTGATTGTTATGTTAAATTGACCATAATTAGTCTATTGTTGTTTGGGTGTTGTCGACCACCATATATTTGTATGTGGGTTTACTAACATATGCAGGTATATTGGTATATAAGAATGTTCCCGATCCGGATCCCACAAATGAACATGATTGGATGCCGCAAGGAAAGGGTAACGATATCTTGGGTTGACAAATGAAGAAACGGAGCTTAATTGGACTTCTATGGAGAGTTGGCATAAATGCAACGTAAGAGGTCTCACTGCATCAGCAGATGGTTTTCTTCTAAGTGATTGAAGAAACGGAGCTTAATTTGACCTCAGTTGGCATTCAAAATGCAACGTAAGAAGAAGTCTGACTGCATCAGCAGATGGTTTTCTTCCAAACCCTACAACAACAACAACAAAAGCGGCTCAACCACCTAACGAATCTTTGTGCAGGATACCATTTTTAAACAATTTTTGAGTAAATTGAATTAAATTGTTTTGAAAATGGAAAAATATTGTTTTTGAAAATATATTGGACTAAATTTTGAAAATCACCGGACTTCATTTTATCAAAACTTGAGTCACTCAATTATCGACTACGGTCATGGATTGAGGGGGAGAGTGATTTAAAATAAAATATTTTCAAACGATATTTCTTCACAAAAGTTCCGCTTTGTACAATATAAGTGGTGATCTAAAGATTTAATGTTATGTCATGGTATGATTTTTTCTTTAGAATCAAGGTCTTTCAAAATGAAATTTTTTCTGTTCTTGTTTGATTGTGAAATTGTTTTATTTTACTTAAAGATCTCTTAAAAACTATCATACCTGACACTAACAATCTTTAATGTCTAAATCTGGTCCTTATCTGTCATTCTTCAAAATTAAATCTTGCCACGTCTTTCCCTATTACTTTCTAAATGATTTAAATCAATCGGGATCCAAAACCCTAATTGGTTTGAAATTTTTTATCAAGGGAGAGATCGTGATTTAAATCTCAAATCTGTTTTAATGGAATAGGTTTTAGTCCTTTATAGGCACTCCTGCCTCCATGTGCCAAACGATTTCAAATTCAATGCACATGTTGAGGAGGAGGATTTATCCAAAACCGGATGAGTATTTAAACAAGGCCACATTTTCTCCCATGTTTTCTAAACCTAATTAATCACTTGGGATCTAAAATTTCAAAGGGTTTGATATTTTGATCGGGAGAATTTGTGATTTAATAATAAAATTTGATAAAAGGTGATTGTTTTGATTTAATTGTGCAGTTGCTCTCTCATATGTGCTAAGCGCTTTCGAATCTCGAAGCACATATTGAGGGGAGCATAACTATCGAGGTACAAAAGTTTTTTAAAGAGACTTATAAAGTACCTTGATTGAGTTATCAAATGGTTTTCTTAATGGTTTTGTAATCGTGGATGTGCTTCAAAAGAACTCTTGCCTCCTTGTGCTAAACAATTTCTAAATCATATGCACATGTTGAGGGGGAGGTTTTCTAAATGATCAAAACTATTAAGGTACAAAATGCTTTGATCTCGTATCACAAGTACCTTGATTGGTTTTCCAAATGATTTTTCAATTGGTTTCATGAAGGAAAGAACAATACCAAAAGACCGACCAATTTACTTTATGCATGGAGTTATAAGGATGGTTAGGTTAGGTATTCGTTCCCACGATCCGCCGTAATCGGAGGGATCTACCGAGGACAATCCACTAGATAGTGTAGAGTCCTTAGGTATATTGAAAAAAGGAGAAAAGTGATGAATGGGAAGAGTGCGGTCGAGGCCGAGCTAGTCTTTGAATAAACCCAACAAGGTTCTAGTTATGAAGTCTCGGCAAGTAATCAAGGGGTTGAAGAATGAAAAGAAATGAATGATAAAGGGTGAAAAGTAATAGCCTCCATCAATTCAACCTTAGGCGTAAACCGGGTTCAATACATATACTCTTGGTTGTTACTAAGGTAACACCGGTATTGAAGACAAGGCGTCATGGACCCAAAGGGACGCACCGCACTAAACTTCCCAAACCACTCAAGTTCCTCTTAAAAGGGCTTGTTTCATTCTCACGGGAACCGACATTATCTATCGACTTTCTCTTAGAGATTGTTGATATTGAAGAAGGAGACCTCTCCCTAGTCTCCGACACAGAACCAAATGTGCACTATTGAGTCTAGAGCCAAGAGATCATCCACAACATCTCGTTAGGACACTAAATTCTTGAAGACTTGCTTTTTCACACAATGTGGAAAGTAAGTATATATTAAGAGTCCCACGCATTATCCTTGTGGTATTGCCGTAACATCCGAGTGATATGTAAAATATTCACAATGAAGATGGAAATCCTTCTAGAGCCAACATCTAACAAGCTCTTGGTGGGTGACATGTGAGATCTTCTCGTAAGATCAAACGTGTGACAACCGGATAGAAACAATGGGGCGATTGGTCTTGAATCAACCTTGGTCCGAGAATGGAATTGACGAATACTTTTGGAAAAACCGTTCGATGTGCAAATCTTCTTTTCTCTAGCACGTCGAATGTGTACTCATTTCAAATTCAAAAGTATATCCGATTGAAAAATACTTTTAGAAAACCGTTCGATGTGCGAATCTCTTCTTTTCGCTAGCACGTCGATTGTGTACTATTTTCAAATACAAAAGTGTTTTTATTGAAAATTGATCTTTCTCATAAAACCTTCGTCGTATTGCAAAACTCTTTATTCTAAGCAATACGCCGATTGTTTTCAAATCAATTTTCATCAATCGGTGAATCTCAATTCATTGGTTCACTCACTCGTGTTGTCTTCTTTGAGGCGTTCGGTTTGAGAACGCCTAGAACAATGCGAAACCTCACAAGGAGATTCTTAGAATCCTACCGATCACGAGGCGATTTATCGATCAACGGGAACCGTGGGCGTGTACCTCAATTCAACGAAGTGATCAAAGACACTTTCGCGCTTTATTGCTAATCGTCGTATGCGGTACACCCCGGACGATTGCGGTGATCGAAATTGAGGAGTCAATCCAAAGCCGCATGTTCACAAAGAACCACACTTAATTGAAGAAATCATGGTGGTGCATATCTACATAACACGGTTACGATATTTTTATACTATGCTTACGCTTTCTGCTGCAAATATCATGAACCGAAGGCTTCCGCTACTCGATGGAAAGATGTCATGATTCAAAAGTGTGAGCATGTCGGTCCGAATGTCACAACATCACATGAAGGCAACACAACTATGGATGATCCAGAGATTTGTTGTGGTGATGATCTCAAAGAAAGCTCAAAGATCATCAAAGATGTGGATCGGTTCAAAGACCTCCACCGAAAGTACAATGCACTCGGACTTTGAAGTTGCACTACAAAAGCACAAAGATTGCGGAATTGAAGAATTGAAGTCTACGAGCTCAAGAACAAAGTCAAGAATAGAATGCTAGGATTCAAAATGTAAAATATGGGGTGACCTCCCTTGGGGAGATTGTTAGGAATTAGAAAATTCCATAGTGAAGAGTCGGTCACCCCTAATGTTATCTAGCATAAGTTAGCTCGTATACAAATCGTTAGTTCGTTATTTATTGTTTTATTTGTTAGTTATTAGTCTAGTTTAGCATAGTGCAACACCGTGGAGGAAGGACGGGTCTTTACCCACTGTATCCCCTCGATCCACGTGCCGATGGGAGGTCGTGTATTGTGTAGAGTATAAATACCCTTCCATCCATGGAAGGGTGGTGCTTTCAATCTAATATTCTACATTTTGTGAAGTAACTCTCTACCAAGAAAACACCCAACTCTCTAACTTTCTCTCTCTAATGGCAAACATGTATTTTGATCTCCCAAGACCACCCGAATCATCAACACAATAAAAATAACGATCCTTCAATGATATCAAATTCCTGGAGGAGGAGAACCCAACGGAGCAATCTCGGTTTTGCATCTTGTTTTGCAAAGAGATATTTGAGAGCCGAGTGATCCGTATGCACCACGCATTTGGTCAAGATTAGGTATGGCGAAACTTCTCAAGCATACACCACGGCTAATAGCTCTTTTCCGTGGTGGTGTAATGAGTTTGAGCTTGATCATAGTCTTACTCGCGTAGTGAATAGGCTGAAAATACTTGCTTCTTCGTTGCCCTAAGACCGCACCGATAGCAAAATCACTTGCATCGCACATGAGCTCAAAGGGTAAGTCCCGTCGGGAGCAACGAGAATGGGTGCTTCAGATGCTTTTTCTTTAATGTTTCAAAAGCATCGATGCTCTCGGTGAGAAGATAAAAGAGCATCTTTTTCAAGAAGATGAGTCATAGGCGGGCGATTTTAGAAAAATCTTGTATGAATCTACGATAGAAACCGGCATGACCTAAAAACTCCTAATACCTTTGACGGTAGTAGGATGAGGCAATTTAGCAATAACATCGACTTTTGCTCTATCAACCTCAATCCGCTTTTGAAATCTTATGGCCAAGGACTATGCCTTCTTTGACCATAAAGTGGCTTTTCTCCCGCTTTAGACAAAGATTGGTGTCTTCACACCTTTGAAGCATTTTATCTAGATGGGAGACATGTTTGAAAAGAGTCCCCAATGACCGAGAAGTCATCCATAAACACCTCCATTGTTTCCCCGATCATGTCGTGGAATATGGCCATCATACATCGTTGGAACGTGCGGGAGCATTACATAGGCCAAAAGGCATAAATTTGTAGGCAAAAGTTCCGTATGGGCAGGTGAATGTGGTCTTCTTGATCATGTGGATCAATGGGAATCTAAAATAACCCGAGAAACCATCTAGGAAACAATAGTATTCATTCCCGCTAATCTCTCAAGCATTTGGTCCATAAAGGGTGAGGAAAATGGTCTTTTCGGTGGCGTCATTCAACTTACGATAGTCAATGCACACATGCCATCCCGTAACCAATCGAGTTGGAATTAACTCGTTATCTTCATTTGTGACAACAATAATGCCACCCTTTTTCGAACACAATGAATTGGGCTAACCCAAGGACTATCTCGAGATCGGGTAAATCAATCACGCATCAAGAAGTTTGATAACCTCCTGTTTAATAACATCATGGATTTTTGGATTCACTCTTCTTCGATGTTGAACTGCTGGTTTGAAGTCATCCTCCATCAAGATTTTGTGAGTACAAAACTGTGGTTGATACCCTTAATGTCGGAGAGTTTCCAAGCAATTGCTTGCTTGTGTGACTTCAAGACCTTTATGAGAGCAGCTTTTTCATCTTTACTCAAATCTCGAGCAATAATGACTGGTAGTTTATCATCACCTTCAAGAAATGCATACTCGAGATGAGGAGGTAAGTCCTTAAGTTCGACCTCGAAAATTCTTCGCTTTCTCACCGACTTTTCTCAAAGTTTGACTTTGACTTCCTTGTTATGAAGTTCGACGAATTGAATCACTAGGGTGAGGGTTGATGATGGATCATCATTAAGCAACTTCTCAATGAGAAGTATGTCCCTCAATGATAACAATTTCCCATGCCACTAGCGTATGCTTCGGGGTCAAAGGAACTTCCTTTTCTTCCTTTTCTTCGAGCAAGTTTTATAACACCCTAGGCGGTGAACCTAATCGTTGTAGTGTAGTAATTAGGGTAAGCCACGGGTATTGATATCATTCTCTGGGAATAGGAATGCTAGTAGGAGTTACTACGCTAAGGTTAAGGTTGAGGAAGATTATTTTTATCTTTTATATTTTATGAAAATGGAAAGGTACAATTTCGGGTATTGGATTTGGGGTTGGTATTTCTACCGATTACTCTACTATTATCTAATTATCTAAACTAAGGTTGTGGGAGTCTATGTCTAATTAATGTGTGCTCGTATGATAGTTTAAAGATGTGTTTACTTAGTTTGTATTACTCCTTAATTATCTCCTATTGATGGTTGAGTGTCACGTCTTATTCCTAGTTGCGTTGTGTTTCTAAGGTTATAGGGTATGCGTTTCTCCCTAACTCTTTGAACTTACCAAAGGGTCTTGTCTACAAATCCACATAGAGATTATAGACTCCTACTCTAAGGCACTCTTCGGATGTTTTAGACTACAATCACTCAGGTAATCATACTCTAGGGTTCACAAAGATGAATCAAGCATTAAGTACACAACGAATGACCTATCGCATTACTAGATCATTAATCAACTAAGATAAGAAACAACCAATCAATATTCAATAATTAAGTTTCATACTTCCTAAGCAAACACACAAATAAATTAGCGGACATGGAGAACATGCAAGCATACACACAAATAATCAAAGACATAATTGAATTAATGAAGCAAAGACTTATCTTGGTGTAAGATAGGGTTAAAACCCTAAAATACTGTACAAGACACCTTAGGTTCGGTTTTAGGTTTTACTCCAAAGACTCTCCACACAAAAGACCGAAAAATTGGATTCTATATATAAGATTACAATTGCGACGGCGTCACCTTATGTTTAGTGACGCCGTGTCGCCGCCATTAGGGTTTCGTCTTGGCCACGTTAACCTTGCGACGGCGTCACCTTATGTCCGTGTGCCGTCCTCTTGACTTCCGGCGTCGTCTCGGATCGCATCTAGGCCGTCCGAGTAGCGACGGCCTACTCTTTCACACCGGGCGCCGTCTCTTGAAAACATGAGTTTTGAGTTCGACCGTCGCAACTTTCTCCGACGGCGCCGCAAATATCTCCTGGCGCGCCGCTTTCTACAATTCAACCGATTGTGAGTGTCATGATTTCGACTTTGGCCATTTTCTTCATATATTCGCGCCTTTTCGTCCAAATAAGTGCCATTCCATTTTGCCTTCACGAGACCTAAAAATGAAAAGGAACGATATTAAGCAATAACGGATACAAAGTGATCAAATAAGGACTTAAACGACCCTCAAAATGGTACCTTTTAAAACCTTATCAAATATCCCTACACTTGTTATTTGCTTGTCCTCAAGCAAATGTGCTTTTAGCCAATTGATTTGTAAGTTAGGGGTCATTCAAGATTAATTCAAAACGGTCCACAACACATATAAGCCCCAAAAAGTCATAACAAGCACGGAATTACATACTAGCACCTCACATGGGGTGTTTGGATACTCACATCTCTCTCAGGTGTATAAATGAAATATAACAATATAGGAAATGGAAGATAAACACTCATTAACCGGTCCTAGTACATAGATTACCATAGGCTTGAGAATAGATCAAACCTCCATCGCTTTGGCGTAAGCACCTAGGAAAGACTATCAAAGAGGTCTTTAAAGGGTTGTAATGTTAGGCTTACGGTAGGGAAATAAGGGTTTGGTGGGATAGGCTATTTAGTGGTGGTAAGTCAAAATCTTTATGTTAAATGCATATGAAGAATGGCGTTGCTAAGCCAAGACTCGACACTCTAAACTCTAGATAATCAAATAAACAAACATAAATTAAAAGATAGATGTAGGATGGTAGCCCGTATATATATATATATATATATTTTTTTTTTTTTTTTTTTTTTTAATCACTCTTTTTTCTTTTCTCTTTTTATTTTTTTTTTTTTTTTTTTTTTTTTTTTTTTTTTTTTTTTTTATACACTCTACCATCCTCTAAGATAACATCAAAATACTAGGGATTTATAAGGACATCCCTACACTTGAGTTTTTATTACTCTAATACTAATTTGACCCGAATTGAAAAGATCAAAACACTTGGGGTACATTATTACGCAAACAAAGGGAATTTGAATTTAACGTTCCCTTCCCGTCATTTCATAAACTTTAACTTTTCCCATGAATCCCAATCATCCCAAAACTGTATACAAAGGATATGACTCGACTTAGCAACTTATGCAAGCAACTAGATAATTGAACTAAGGGTTTGGGGTGATAACAAACAATTGCACTAAAAGTGAGTGCATAAGGGGTAGGCTAAGGCGATTTGGGTGTATATTTGGGGGTGGGGTGTAAACAATGCTCTTCATTGATATTCCGGAAAAACCGAAATATCACGAGAACCGCGAAAAGGATAGGCTCTGAGGGGTTCACTAGGGGTATCGTGTACTAAAGATGAGTACAACGCAGGGGTGTGGGGAATTACTCAACCAATGTGGAAGAAGTAATTATATTACGGTATCAAACAAGGGTTTATCCTAATGCCTCTTATCATTTAGTTATTCCTAACTACACAAGTGTAGCCTCACTTGCGATCTCGGAATGCATCACAAAACAAGTTCTAGAATCTAATATACTACCGGTTCTCACTCTAAGCATTAAAGATGAATGCTTTAATTCCTACTAATCTAAGGCGATCCTCACATTTTGGGTGGAATTTGGGTGGTAAAGGGTTTTGTGCTAGTCATATAACTTCCTATCCGTGAGACGCTTTTGTTAAGACTAATGGCCCACTCTTATATGTCATAAAAATTTTAAATTTGGTGCCAAAATTACCCTAACCGACATTTCTCATGGTTTATTACACAATCACAATTGAACAAAGCAAATAGTCAAGGATAAGCATAGTTTCAAAGTTCCGCTTTATTTTCCCTCCTACACTTAAACCGAACATTGTCCCCAATGTTCCCCGAAAGTATCAAAGTTATGATAAAAGAAGGTGATTAAAAACGAAAGAAACTAATACTCCCCTGATTAGCTCGGTAGGATCCGTGTAAAGTGGTGGTTAAATTCTTTTCAAGAAGAATTTATGCGTGAAAAGCTCCTTCCAATCTTATGTAACTTCTTCTTGACAAACTAAACCTGCACACTTGAAGAAAAAAAAACGAAACCTTCGCGTAAAATCGGTGGTAATAATATATATAAGACTCGATTTAAACTAGGATATAATGCTTGTGGAATGAATGTTTACAATTTTTAAGAAAATTAAGACCGAAAATTCCAAAAATTTATAAGTAGCTCGAAAACGAGAAAAGTAATCGATGTTTTACTCCTTCCTGACGCCGTCAGTTGCAATCTGACGCCGTCGTTATCCCGACAAAAAGCGGTCTCGATTTTACGGAAAAATTTCGGAAAATTTACATCTTTAGAATCGGAAAAATTTCGCAAAACATTCATTATGACTCGATACAAGCATTTGACTCAAACAAACAAACATATATATCTTTTAGTTAATTGTTATTCTCATGTTTACGTTTCTTTTGAAAACGTGTGTAATCCTCCCTACACTTATCCCTTATGTAAAATACCTTTATATGTAATTAAGACGAGTTAAAAACAAAATAAAGCATTTTCACAAATTTAAACATGAGGATAAACAATTAATAAAAGATATATGACACAAACAAGCAAACAATTAAGCATGGGTTGCCTCCCACGAAGCGCTTTTCTTTATTTAAGAGTCTTGTAGCTAGACTCGTAGTCCTGCTCCTACGTTTTCTCACTATCGCCCTCTTCATGGCCTCTAATGGGGGATTCCATGTTGTAGAAGTGCCCTAAAATGCGCTTCTCTAAGAGTTCATCTTCTCCCATTCGGTCCTATATTCGGTCCTAGGCTCAAACAATCCTTGTAGAATCCGAAAATCTTAGCCATAACATAATCAACACCTTTCTCCCTATCCTCATCATTCCTATAATAGACCGATAGTTTAAGTTCCTTTTCATCATTAGAGAGTGATGAAAATTTCTCAATCTTAAACGGCATTTGGTAAGCTATGTCATCGGTCTTATTCTTGAACCGCACTACTCTAATGAGGGTCATAGGTCATTCGGTGCTTTCTATGAAAGGTTTTCCTAGAATAACATGGGACAAGCTAGGGTCTATGGCGTGCTAATGTCATCCACAACTATGAAGTCCGTAGGAAACGTGAAACTACCTACATGAACGGGCAATCCTTTAACTCTACCAAGAAAATTGGAACTAACATTAGGATCATTGGGGTCTTGCCTAGTTGGAATAGGCTTCTTCAATATCCAATTGTAGTAGGTGCTAGTCATTATGTTGATTGGGGACTTGCGATCAATGTAAGCTTTTGCCACAAAAAGATGTCCTATGACACATGGTATGTTAAGATTCCAAGGGTTCCCAAACTTAATTCGAGGACTTTTCCTAACATACATGTGACGGAGGTCACGCACTAAGTGAGGGTGGCGAGATAGTTCTTCTTCCGTAGGAAATTTGTTGAAATAGTCAATGTCTACTTCATTTACTTCCTCGGGTATTTCCTCATCCACTAGTGTATAGTCCTCTTCGTCATTTGTTTCATCAGGTTCAACTAGGGCGATGGTATTGACGAATTGGACATACTTTAGCTTGCTTGGATCCTTAATCTCTATGCCTGAAGGCCCGGGAGTTGAGATAGCACTAACCTTCTTATCACTATTAGCTATGGCTTTCAAAAGGTTGTCTATTTTCCTATCCATCTCGGCTTGTTGATTATTAAAGCGGTCCGAGAGCTTAGCTATTTGGGTTTCTTGGGATGTAACTAGGTTTTGCAACATCCCTTCGATGTTTTGTTGGTTAGGACCATTAGGTGGGGGCCATGAGAAATCATTAGAAGTGAATTCTTTGGTTTGTCCCCAATAAAAGTCGGGCTTGTTTTTCCATGCTTCACGGGTTTCATTGAAATTCCTAGGTCCGGGTGTTGTAGGGAATCTTCCTCCCACTCCATTAACACGCGAGGATGCGTAGTCAATGTAAGCGTGCTCGGGATCGGGTGCTATCAAGCGCGTGTTATGAGGATCACAAAGCGGCTCACATGAAGAGGAAGCTTTGTTCACATGGTGTGAAGACTTAGGATTTTCGTAGGAACTCATGAGGAATTTAACCTCGATCTTCAAGTTCGATCATCCTACGGTCGGGAGGAGGCAAGGAGATTGCCTTGACGGTTTTGGGCAGCTCACGGGGTCATCCCAACTTTCGTTGTCATAGAGGCAAGATCCTCTATTATTTCCCATGATTCTTCTGCGGTGAGATCACTAAGTTTTCCACCGCCGCTTGGTCAATGGATCGCTTAGTGGGAAAGTTGACATGATCATAAAAGAGTTGGACTTGGAGCCAAAGATCAATGCCGTGATGAGGACTTTGTGAAGTAAGTCCTTGAATCGGGTCCATGCTTCAGAGAGAGATTCACCTTGACGTTGTTGGAACATCAAGATGTCATTCCTAAGCTTAGTGGTTCTCCCGTGGGAAAAATTGAGCAAGGAAGCGAGAAGTAAGATCATCCCAACTTGAGATGGAGCCGGGGAAGTCGCTCAAGCCAATTACTAGCTTGGTCCCGTAGAGAATTGGAAGAGACGCAAGCGCGTGGTCTCCCGAGTAGTAGCATCAAGGTCGATGGAATCGACGATTTTGAGGAAATCCTCGATGTCGATTTGGATCTTCTAACGAAGTCCATGGAATGCACATCCGCTTTGCACCAACCGGATGGTGTCGGATCGCAGGCCGTAGTTTGGGCTTGGTCGGAAGCTCAATGGTGTTCCTATAGCCTAAGTGGCTTGGTCTTGAGTATTCACCAAGAGTACGGGCTCTTGGCGGGTCATTTGGTGGTATGTTGATGAATGGTAGTGGGTTATCACCTTCCATGATGAAAAGTGATGGAATTACTAACAAAGGTTACGAAGAAGGGGATAGACTAAGAGAAATCTAAAATGAGAAAATTTTACTTGATAGGAATCAAGCAAAGAAACCTAAACGAGGTGGACTACTAACTAACTATTCTATTCCCGCAATGCGCCAAAAACTTGATAACGCTACACGCCGTTCGGGGTCAAAGGAACTTCCTTTTCTTGAGCAAGTTTTATAACACCCTAGGCGATGAACCTAATCGTTGTAGTGTAGTAATTAGGGTAAGCCACGGGTATTGATATCGTTCTCTGGGGAATAGGAATGCTAGTAGGGAGTTACTACGCTAAGGTTAAGGTTGAGGAAGATTATTTTTATCTTTTATATTTTATGAAAATGGAAAGGTACAATTTCGGTATTGGAATTGGGGGTTGGTATTTCTACCGATTACTCTACTATTATCTAATTATCTAAACTAAGGTTGTGGAGTCTATGTCTAATTAATGTGTGCTCGTATGATAGTTTAAAGATGTGTTTACTTAGTTTGTATTACTCCTTAATTATCTCCTATTGATGGTTGAGTGTCACGTCTTATTCCTAGTTGCGTTGTGTTTCTAAGGTTGTAGGGTATGCGTTTCTCCCTAACTCTTTGAACTTACCAAAGGGTCTTGTCTACAAATCCACATAGAGATTATAGACTCCTACTCTAAGGCACTCTTCGGATGTTTTAGACTACAATCACTCAGGTAATCATACTCTAGGGTTCACAAAGATGAATCAAGCATTAAGTACACAACGAATGACCTATCGCATTACTAGATCATTAATCAACTAAGATAAGAAACAACCAATCAATATTCAATAATTAAGTTTCATACTTCCTAAGCAAACACACAAATAAATTAGCGGACATGGAGAACATGCAAGCATACACACAAATAATCAAAGACATAATTGAATTAATGAAGCAAAGACTTATCTTGGTGTAAGATAGGGTTAAAACCCTAAAATCTTGTACAAGACACCTTAGGTTCGGTTTTAGGTTTTACTCCAAAGACTCTCCACACAAAAGACCGAAAATTCGGATTCTATATATAAGATTACAATTGCGACGGCGCCACTTATGTTTAGTGACGCCGTCGTGTCGCCGCTCATTGTGGTTTCGTCTTGGCCACGTTAACCTTGCGACGGCGTCACCTTATGTCCGTGATGCCGTCCTCTTCGACCGGCGTCGTCTGGATCGCATCTAGGCCGTCGAGTAGCGACGGCCTACTCTTTCACACTGGACGCCGTCTCTTGAAAACATGAGTTTTGAGTTCGACCGTCGCAACTTTCTCCGACGGCGTCGCAAATAGAACCGGCCGCGCCGCCTTCTACATTCGCCGATGTGAGTGTCATGATTTCGACTTTGGCCATTTCTTCATATATTCGCGCCTTCTGTCCAAATAAGTGCCATTCCAAATTTTGCCTTCACGAGACCTAAAAATGAAAAGGAACGATATTAAGCAATAACGGATACAAAGTGATCAAATAAGGACTTAAACGACCCTCAAAATGGTACCTTTAAAACCTTATCACCCCTCAATGTCGATGGGAGCGTGATCAATTTCCCATGGAAAATCACTAGACAAGTAAGCTTCAATCTCTTCTAAGATGAAGTCACTTTCCTCAAAAGGAGTGAACTATGATAGATTGAGAAGATGTGGTGGGATCCCACTCACGAATTATGAGAATAACCAAGAACTTCTTGAGAGTACTCTTCGAAGCAACATCAATGATATCTATTCGGTTAACCGACTCGTAATCATAGTTTGCGGAGTACCTCAAGTTTGATCAAGGTTAAAGGTGACAACTTCATTACCAACACGTAATGTGATTTCTTGCTCAAATACATCAATGAGAGCACGGCCCGCTCGTGAATCCTCGTCCAACAATGAGAGGAACCCGATGATCGACATCGAAATCAACAACCACAAAGTCGGTGGAAAATGGAACTTTCCTACTTTCACATACGTCCTCGGCAATGCCAAGAGGACGGGATATCGAACGATCTGCAAGCTCGAGAGTCATGCATGTAGGAGTAAGATCCTAAGAGAAAGTTTCTTCCATAACGAATAAGGCATAAGATTGATGCTTGCACCAAGATCGCCTAAGGCAAAGCATTCAACCATTCTCGGAAATACACAAGGTAAGAGAAATTTTCCGGGATCTCCAAGCTTTTCGAAGCTTCTTTAGGATAATCACGAGCGCTTCTCGTTGAAGAGGAGTTTTAGCCATTTCAAACAACTTTTCCTTGTTGCTTAACATGTGTTTGAGAGTTGATGCAAACTTGGGCATCAATGATAGCATCCGCAAAGCTTATGTCAAAGTGTAGTTCTTGGAAAATTTGAAAAATTTGTCCATTTGATGACTAGCTTTTTCATGAGCTTTGCTCATTCAAACGTGATGGGTAAGGAATAGAAGATTTGGATTGGTATTTTCAACGGAGCTCTTGGAGGTTCAAAACAACTCTGGATTTAACTGGGTTTCGGATTTGGGTTTCGGAAAACTTGAGGATGGACATCATTGGTACCTCCTTGGTTATTAGTAGGAAGTTCCTTCGTCCTTTGTTGCCTCGGGTTCACTTTCCACTACCTTCGGGAGAGAAGAAGAAGAAGAGGTAGTAGGAATAGCGGGTCCATTGTATGAAACACCACTTGGTTGTGATCGCTTTAGCATCGCCCCTCGGGTTAGCGATCGTGTTGCTCGGAAGTTTTCCCGAGCCCGAGGGTTGATCATTTAAATACTTTTTAGATCGATGATCGACCGACCAACAACCTGCTCATTTCATCTTGGGATTTCATGAATTTCTTCAATAACTCATCGATGATGGTCCAGGAGGAACAATGGCTTGAGTTTGATTAGGATAATTTGCCTCTATTGTTCGGATTAGGGCCTTGATTTTGAAAATTTCCTTGATTAGGATTCATATTCCCATGAAATTGATTCCCCGATTGAAATTGTTTTGATTAAGGTTTCCTAGATGTTGGAAACCTTGATTTGGTCCAGGATAGAAATTACCTTGGTTTTGATAACCTTGGTTCATTCTAGGTTGGTTTTGATTCGGGTTTTGCATGTTAGATTACGGTTAAACCGGTGGTGCACGATAAGTGTTAGTACGGTAGTTTGGTTCATTTTGAGGACGGTATTGATTACCTCCTTCTCGTGAAGTACCGGCTAGAGCATTGGCTTCAAACGGACTACCATCGGTGGCGATACATTGTAGTATGCATGAGGCCACCACAAGTGACACAACTCTCGATTTTCTTCACTTCACCATGTGATGGTGTCGCGTGAAGGTGACTTTATTTTGGTTAGCAAGAACCAAAGCTCGAACAATATCCGTGAGTTTGTCAATCTTAGCATCGGTGCTAGATGTACTCACGGAAGATGAAGAAGAAGGTCCACGATGGGCGAGACCGATATGTCTTTGCTCGGAAAGGCGGACACTGGACTTGTTTTCAATGATTTGCAAGGCTTCTTTGGTGGTCTTGCTCAGAAATTACCTCCGCGGAGGCATTTAAAGAGTCTTGATTAGTCCGGTTCGAGACCATTGTAGAAAGTATCCATTTGCATTAACTCGGTGAAACCATGATGCGGACACTTGCGAGCAACTCTTTGTAACGATCCCATGCCTCCCGAATGATTCATCAAATCTTTGAGAGAATTTCATTATCTCATTCTTAAGACTTGTAGTTCGGGATGGAGGATAGAATCATTAACAAACTTGGTGACTAAATCCTCCCATGTCTCAATGGAGCGAGGGGTTGTTTCTCAAGCCAATTCGGGCTTGTCCTCTAGAGAAAATGGGAATGAAGAAGCTTAATTGCTTCATGTGGGACATTCTTGTATTTGATGGTAGATGCAATCTTGTTAAACCATCGAATATGTGCATGAGGATCATCCGCTCAAAACCATAGAATTGGCTTTGGGTTACTAGATTAAGCAACCGGTTTTGAGCTCAAAGGTGTCGACCACGATGGTCGGAACAACAATGGCATCTCCGTAACCCTCGATGGGTGCTTGGAGAAGCTCATTCATCGGTTTTTCTTCCGCCATTTCGACGGGGTGGTGGTGGTAGACGTTCCTCGATCACGGTGAAGGAGCATAACGTCCTCTACGCTCACGAGGAATATTTGCAAGCTCGAAAGTGGACTTGTAGAACTGGAAGAACGAGTGCGCATGCACTAAGTATAAAAATCAATTTTCAAAACAAATGCGAGGCAAAACGACAAGTGAACTTAAACCAATAATCACAAATGAAATGGCTTCTTTGAAAAGGTACACCAAATCACAAGGACACAAAGGCAAGTTTTAAATCATATTCGAGAACTTATTATGGTCGCACACCCAGGTAGGTAGGTGTCTTGCCTTGATTTCGCGGTGGTTGATTTTATGTATTTATTAAGTACCATTGAAAAGACGCAGGTATGTATATGTGCGATGGTTTAAAACTTTTGGACAATATTTTTGGTATCGTCTCGTTTAACCAAATCGTATTTCTTTAAGAATCACCTCAAAGAAAATACAAGATAGAAAACGTTACGATTGTTTTGTTGTTTTATATTATTTTGGTGTTGTTAACACTTTAGGAAAAGTGTTAATGAACTTTTTGGATTTTCTGATAACTTTACAAAAAACTTTTTACAAAAGATGGTATATGTGCAAGAATGAGACTGAAAAAGGTTTAACACACGCTAAAGCCTCCCCGGCAGCGGCGCCAAAATTTGATTGATTCCCAAACAGTCAAGTTTAATCACACAAGCTAACCACTTGTGAATGGTTAACCGTAATAAACTTAAAACAACTTTAAAGCAATACAATTAAGATAAGAGAATATAGTGGATTCTGGGTCGTTAAGTCCCACTTGAGACTCAATGGTGTTCAAAACTTTCAGATGATAGAATGATCACTAAGGATAGTGATCAGTAAGGATTTTGATTGATAACTACACTACTGATTGATTGGAATAGAATTGGATACAGAATTGGAAAGCACAACAATCAGATAAGACAAACGTAAATATGTACGATTAAAAACTACGTAAACGTACAAAATAAAAGTGAGTTCTAAGAAATAAAAGGCCTAAAAATATGAAAATAACATTTTGGAATCCTAAAAATAAAAGAAAGTTATTAGAAAAGGAAAATTATTTTATAACTATTTATTTAATTATTATTAATTAAAAACTATTTTAACTATTTAATAATACTCTAAAATATAATAAAATATGAAATAAAGCTAAAAAAATGAAATTATGACTTAAGAAAATCTAAAATATTATAAAACTTATTTTAAAACTAAAAATATATTTTTTACACTTTTATCTATTAATTACTAATTAATTATTATTTAAATACACTTAAATACAAGAAAATATAAAATTAACTTGGAAAAATAAAATTTTAACTTAAAAAAATCTAGAATATTATAAAACTAATTTTAAAACAGAAAAGATATTTTTATGCTTTTTATTTATTTTTACTAATTATTTAAGACTTTTAACTATTTAAAATTATAATAAATACTAAACAAATAGAGAAAATTATGAAACTTTTTATAAAAATATCTTAAGGTGACAGAAAGCTAAGAAAATTATAAAAACACAAAGTGCTTAATAATAAGCTGAAAAGAAAAATCAAAAAGCTAATTCCTATTAAATAAAGAGAAAATTACCAAAAGGGGACTTTTTTTGAAGCATGGTCCGTTTTTAAGACTTTTTTCACACCTCTTTCCCAAAAGAGCCACGCTCAACTTCTCAACTGCTCAACTCCATTACTTTTTTGACATGTGTCTAAGTGTTAGGTGAGATATTTTTTACTTTAAAGTTAAGTGACCATTTTACCTTATTACTTTTCTTTATTAATTATTTCACCTACCTCACCTAACTCCATCCACCTACCACACCACCTTAACAGTCCATAACCACCACCACCACCGCTACTCATCTGCTCGACCACCACAGCTCAACCGCTCGACCACCACCGCCAACCACAAAAACCACCACCACCGCCGCATCATCTGCTTCAACCACCAACGCTTTCAACCGCTCAACAACCATTGCTCAACCGAAGCGAAATTTACCAAAAGAAACATATGCTAAAGAAAATTAGTGTTGGTTTTCATAAAATGAAGATGGCGTCATTTGTTACTTTGCAAATATGAAGATGACGTTAACCAATCGAAACTAGTCGTCGTTAAGTTCTTAAAATCTATGTTTATTACTTTGCAAATATGAAGAACACAAACCAATACAAAAGTTCTTTGTACAAAAGTTGCTTTACAAGGACGTTAATAACCACCACTTTGTTCTTTGACACAAATCAATACAAAAGGCTGTACACAAACCAATATCAATACCCACTACTTTGTTCTTTGTAGAAGGACGTTAATAACAAAAGTTCTTTGTACAAGAACTCATTGAATTATTATAAAAGACATATTCACCGTCAATACAAAAGTTGTTGTACAAGGTTTATACAAAAGTGATCTTTTTAAATCAACACAATGAAAAACATATTGTTGACGATGGGTAGATCTTGACACCGCATCTGGCCGGATCTGTAGATCTTGACGCCGGATCTGTAGATCTTGACACCGGATCTTGACGATGAGTGTTGGCCGGATCTTTGACGATATCTTGTGTTGTCTTTTATGATGATAGTGGCAGGAGGTTTATATACCCGCTCATATATATATATATATATGTGTTTCATCGGAGATATGGCCGGATCTTTTCTCATGGCCGGAGATATGGCCGGAGATATGATTGAGGTTGAAGAGAGAGAGAAAAAAAAATTAGAAAAGAAGAGAGATGTGGTGTCTTTTATATATATGTTTGAGGGTAAAATGGTCACTTAACTTTAAAGTAAAAAATATCTCACCTAACACTTAGACACATGTCAAAAAAGTAATGGAGTTGAGCAGTTGAGCGTGACTCTTTTGGGAAAGAGGTGTGAAAAAAGTCTTAAAAACGGACCATGCTTAAAAAAAAAGTCCCCTTTTGGTAATTTTCTCTTAAATAAATGCTATCACTATATTAAAAATGATGTTTTTGGGGTTTTCCTTTTTGAAAACTATTTAACTACTTAAAATAAGAAACTTTAATGAAGACAAATTTTCAAACTTAAAATAAGTTGTTTTGGAAGCTTAAAAACAACGATGTACTTATACGAGCTTATTTGATGTTTTAAGCTCAAATAAGCTTACAATCCGAACAAAAGGTGAAATAAGCTAGAAACAAGCTAGTGCTACTTATATTAAGCTAAAAGACACAAGGAACCATATTAATAAGTGAAATAATCAAATAAGCACTTATATAAAACTAAGAAATGGACGAGATCTAAAAGCCCGATGCGACCTATCAAATAAGCTACAAAGTGGAATTTTAAGCTTGGGACCTTAAGATGGCTTGGTTAGCTTTCCAAAGAACTAAAATTCACAGTGAGGTTCAATTATGAGCTTGTGACAAGCTTGTGAAAATGGTAGCAAAGTCAGCAGGAGGCACTTTTTCGGACAAGGACTCAAAAGAGGCTGAAAAATAAGCTATTAAACAAGCTATCTAGAAAATATAAAAATACGGTGATGAAGATGAGCAACTAGAGTTTAATAACCCAAAAGCACAAAGCTTGAAACTCAAAATTAAGTCCTATATAAAATAATCTATTTTATTCAAAAACGACCAACTGAAAATTTTGACTTTTTAAGTTGCACTATAAAGTTGACTAAAATGAACTTTGATTTGATCCTAAGCACTGATTATGATGTATTAAGGTGGATTAAGACTGATTTGATCTATATTAACAACTTATAAACATAAAAGCATGATTATGAAACATGAAATTCCAACAGTTAATGATTAAGGTGTGATCAAAGATTATTTTGACTTTCTATCAAGTGAGGACTGGTTTTTATGGTATGTTTGAGTTATTAGATGCTTATAGGACACAGAATAACAACAAACAACAACACAAATGGCTTCTAACCCAGATAACAAAGCAAATCCAAACAATCTTTAATGGGACTGATTTGAAACTTTTCAAATGATTCCAAAGATTAAGGCCATGAAACTGATTTAAGACTTAATATTATCACTTAATGAAACTATATAAACACTAAACAACAACAATAACATCATTTAAACTAAGAAATGGTAATTATGCTAATTAACTGTTAAAGTAAGATTTTTACTAACTACAAATGAAAGAGAGCAACCAACTGATTTTAATGCTTAAATATACTTAATTATAACTAATAAACATGAACAAATGAAATTTAAGCTAATGAGCAACTTTAATGTGAAATGCCAAATGGAAAATTAAGCTTACAAGTTGGATTCCAAGTAAAAGTCGAGAACCAAAGCACAAGACCAATCCTAATAGCTTTCCACAAAGCTTCTAACCCAAGGCAATCCAATATTTACCCCTGCTCCATTTGTGAATACCATTTCCACGGATTTTTATTTTCAACTATTTTAATTGTATTTTTGGTGATTTTTGCTTTTTGATTCTAAACTGATTTTTAAAGTTTCTAAAAGCTTTAATAAGCTTTCTAGGAGCTTATGTGGCCTATTCACCCAAGATAACAACTATTAACAACATTAACATAATATGAGATTTTGAAAGGAAAATTGCATAAACCGAATTGGAACTTAAAATTTGAAATTGCTTATTAAGAAAGATTCACAATACACTGAAACACTTAAACAAAATGCTTGAAAGCTTTAAAATACACTGAAAATTGAAAATTACTTAAAACGACATAAGCTAAACTAAAGTACACTAGATATCTTCCCACATTGCTTCTCATCTCTTCTTTATAGACTTTTGAGACTTCTTGTCGACCTCTGATTGTTTCCCACTTGATTTCAACCATTGGATTGATCAATATCATCAGAATCGTCCATGTGTAGATTTGGCGCCAAAAAAGTCATTAGCAGGTTTGAGTCAATTAATGAATTTTGGATATTGTGAAGGTGGAGGGGGGTTGGTATACAACTGGGAAGACAGGTGTAAAGGGTGGTAGGAGCAAGTGGTGAGAAACCACTCTGGTTTCTGGATTTGGCGGGACAGCGAGGTAGGGGATGAACAGTGGCTAGTATTTGACTTTTGTTGACCCGGTGTATTAATATGAAGGGGTCCAAAATGGGTTATTGACTGGGTCTAGGTTTATTTGGCAGGGGGTTCAAAGGGTTTTGGCTGGGCTTAATAATAATAAGGGGGTCCATTTGGTATTAATTAAGCATAAGGACCATTCTTGTAATTCTGCAAACTTGGGGGACTAAAACTGCCAATTTTGCAAACTTGATACGTTTTTCATCTGATTTTGATATTTTTGCATTTAAAACACATAAAACACTTATTTGTGATATTTTCATCATTTTGATGCATTTCAGTGTTTTCGGATGTTTTGGCATTCTAAACAATATAAAAATGATGAGTATTTAGACACTCATCAACCGTCCTTTTGGTGTGCTTAACATGTGCCCCCGGGGCACATGTTAGAAAAACCCATATATGAAATTTCCATTTAAAAGGAGGAGATATGAAATTGCCCCTAATTTTAATATGAGGATAGAGTTAAGATCAATATAAATGTCATATTGTTTATAGATCTAATAACCAATAATTGTCATACATTTTTCATCAAAAATAATACAAAACAAATTTTCACATTTTTTTAAAATAAAATATTTTACAAACGGCAGATCGTTAAGTGACGAAAAGTACACGATCGCGACGAGAATTTTTTTTAACTTTCAGTAGACGGACACTTCGATATACTTTTGACGAACTTTTTTTTCGATTTTTTTTTTCAGTTACGTCGGAAAAAATCACATGTGATTTGTATAACAAATCACATGTGATTTCATAAATCGCATGTGTGATTTCATAAATCACATATAATTTCTTATACAAATCACATGTGATTTTTTCTAACGTAACTGAAAAAAAAATGAAAAAAAAGTTCATTGAAAGTATATAAAAGTGCCCCTCTATAAAAAGATGATTTAATTCTCATCGCAATGGTATGATTCGTTTTGCGTAACGGTTAGCGGTTTGTGAGATATTTAATTTTTAAATAATAGATGAAAATGGGTTTTAGATGCAACGTACATCAAAGATTATCTCTTCAGATTCGTTAACATGTGGATTCCGTTTCCGAATCCTCCGATCTGTTTTTTTCAAGACTACTACTATTGCTAACGTAGTAGGCAAAGTGCTATTAATTGGATGGTCCGAGAAACCACTCGCCCCCGTACATCTGTAACAGTCACAATGGTATTATTGAAACTTGCTTGAATATGAATAACCCCCTTTGGTATTTCACGTGTACTCTTACGTGAACCAATACGTCCACGTGAACCCTTTTTCGGTATAGCTTTTGCCATATTTTATCATCTCATAAATTTGAGTCAGAGATATATGGATATATCCATTTCATGTCAAAACAGATCCCCTATTTGTATATCAGGTCTTTAATGAGCCTTATTATCCTTGTCTTTGTTTATGTCTTGGGTTCGAACAAATTACTATAATTCGTCCCCTACGACGTATTAGTCGACACTTTTCACAAATTTTACGAACGGAAGCTCTTATTTTCATATTTGCCACTCCTTACTTTAATTTTGAATCTACTTCTTGGAAGAAAATAAGTTTCTTGAAATTTTCAATTTTTAATGGTATTCCTACGAAATAAATAGGGAAACACCTAATCTTTCGAATCTTTGTTGCGGAGTCGATAAATTATACGACCTCTGGTTGAATCATACCGACTTACTTCAATTTTGACTTTTTTTAATTTAATAAAAAAAATAGATGACTAGTATTGGTTCATTGGATCTTTATAAAATATTATATCTGTATTAAATTTTTCTCTATGAGGATATATATGGCCAGAGTTGCGATCCACTAGAAAGTGGAAGAAATTTAAAAGTTTGCAAAGTCAATCACTTAGTGTCACGTGTCCCCCACCCACTCTCTCATTTTTTCTTAGTATTTTCGGTTAGAGTGTGTTTTGGTCATTTAACCTTTTTATTTTTAATTTCACCATAAACTTCAAACGTAAATAACTTTTAAACGTAAAACTTTAAAAAAAAATCGATTTCACCATAATTTTTAAATTTAATTGCATTTAATTTGGTATGCATTTTGATATGTGAATTGCAACTTTTTTTTCAGCTTTTTAAGTGGGTTCTGATTTTCGTGAATTTTTTGGCATTTTCGACTCTTATTTTGTCTAGTTTAAAGGCTGAATTATGCAAAACTTAAAACACGAAAGTTGTAGATTTTTTGCCATTCTTTACCCAGAAATTTGAATCCTTCAAATCCAATATTATATGAGTGAGATATCGCACTTTAAACATGACATCTTAGTCATATTTAGTGCACACAAAATGTTTGATAAAATGCCTAAAAGAGATTTATCTTATAAAAATACATTTAAATACACTAATTGGTATATTACAATACATCTTTTGTTATTTTTGTTACTTTTAGCTTTTTTAAAATTGATGAACAAAGACTAAATGATGAACAGACTAACTAATGAACAAATGACCAACTGATGAATTGATGAACAAACTAACTGATGAATAATGTGACCATAAATAATGAACATTGTGATATAACTGATGAACGAAAATAAAGAGAAATGATGAATATTGTGATAAACTGATGAACAACTCTTTTTATTAATGAACAATATTTTCTATTAATGAACAACACTTTTATTGTGAATAAAAAAATTTAATGATCGACAACACTTTTATCTTGATGAACAACACTTTTATTAATAAAAAAGGTAAATTTTTTTTCTATTGTAAGAATTTTATTAATGCCACAAGTCTTAATAAAAAAAGTAAATCTCGAACAAAACTTCGCTTTTAATGAACAAAAGTAAAATGTGTGAAGCTCATAAACAAAAGTAATATAGAAGAAAAAGTTAATAAACAAAATTATACTTTGATGAACAAGATTAACTGATAAACAATAGTTAATCAGTTAATAGGTCTTGTTTATCAGTCTTGAACAAGATTAACTGCTGAACAAAGATTAACTGATGAACAAAACGTATTATTCTTTTTTAAATTAACGATTAAAAAATATAAATTTTTGAATTTTACATTAATAAAATGATTAATGATTCGTTGTTGTACAAAAATTAAAGCATTTAACGCAATTTTAACGCTAAAGATCCAAGCTAGACATTTCATCAAACACTTTGTGTGCAACAAATATGACTAAAATGACATCTTTAACGTGCGATATCTCACTCGTATCATATCGGATTTAAGTGATTCAAAATTCTGGGTCAAAAGTGAACCAAAGTCTACAACTTTCGTGTTCGACATTTTTGAATGTCAAAATAAGGTCGAAAATGGCAAAAACGTCAAGAAAATCAAGACCCAGTGAATATGTAAAAAAAAAGGTCGAAATATTTAACAATATTTATATCAAATTAAAAAGGTTTAAGTTTTAGAAATTTTGGTGAAATCGATTTTTTCTAAAATTTATCGTTTAAAAGTAATGCGTGTTTGAATTTTAAAGGTGAAGAGCACAAAAGTGAAAAATGACCAATATACCCTTGATAAGATTTTTTTTAAGGGGTAATTATGAAAATGCATCTTTTGCTCAAGGTGGCATCACTTTTTAGGAAAAAAGTTTGGGTATTTCCAAAATAGACTTTGAGACTTGCGACTTTTCTACTTTTTATATAAGCTTGACAAGTGTCCTTCGAAGTTTGTGTACCCAATCATTTTTTCTGACTTTTACAGCTACGATTTTACAGCGACCGAATCTAGGCGACTTTTTTTAGAATCTTGCGAAATGTTTTTTTGTCCTTTAGTAAAAAAAGTCAAAGTTACAAAATTATTTTTTTATACATTTAGTTCCTTCCCGAGGTTGAGCGACTTAAGCGAATCAATATAAGCGACTTAATTTATGTACTTTTTTTGTACCTAAAGTACTGTTTTAACATTATTTTGAAACCTTATTTTTACCCTGTTTTCAAATTTTTTACCCAAATACAAACACACACACTAACACTACTACCACAAAAAACACAATTCAAAATTGTGAAACCTTAAATCAATCCCTAATTATTCAGTCAAATAAACTCCAAAATGGCTTACATTCCCCAATATTTTGATGCTAAGTTAACGGTTCGTTCCAAGGTTAAGTTGTTTTCAAATTAAGTCTAAATTGTTAAGCAATCCAGATCGAATGAGGTTTATTCGAGCAACTGCTTTTTTAGCCATGGTTAGATATTCCCGACCTAGGTAAAGGCAATCATATTGTTAATTTCGTTTTGCAACACCAGGTAATTATCGACAAACTTCTTGATTCTTGTCCCCCCATTTTATACAAAATTGGGAACAATGTATTGAAATTTGGTCGGGAACAGTTTCTATTGATGACTGGATTTCGTTTTGGTCGTTTGCCTCCCCATGTACAAATTGATCGAAATCCTTTTGCTTTGCGTGTATTTCCTGAAAAACAATTAATAAGAAAGGTAATCGTAAAAGGCAATGAGCTTTTAGATTTGTTTGGGAATGACACGAATTTTCAAAGTTATCACCGAGGATGCGGTAAGGGTATGTCTTGCTAGTCGCCGAGGTCGTGTTCATAGGTCGTGGACCTTGGTACATTGTTGACAGTCATTTGTTGCAATTAGTTGAG
This sequence comes from Chrysanthemum lavandulifolium, assembly GCA_022545495.1. NCBI lineage: Eukaryota > Viridiplantae > Streptophyta > Magnoliopsida > Asterales > Asteraceae > Chrysanthemum > Chrysanthemum lavandulifolium. The sequence continues at coordinate 98,943,291 of CM040239.1, forward strand.
GATTTTGGGGCATGGAATGCATATCCTTGGGGAGAGTTCTTGTGGACCCGTTTTTACAAAAATTTAGCCAATTTGGTACCCCGGCATTACAATGCTCACTGCAAAGAGAAATTGCAAGAAAACCCTTCTACAATTGCAACATATAATATTTCTGGCTTTTTCTTGGCTTTTAAGGTTAGATGTGTATACATTTATGAACATATCAGTTTTGTTTACTAGCGCTTCATACAATGGTTTTATTCTTTTCGATTATTTTAGATATGGATTCTTGAGAGTTATCCCACTAGCACTTTGAATGGTGGAACAAAGACCGTCAAAGATACCACGTTGTACATGTTGGTCAAAGGGTAAAACATTTGGCAAACGCCATTATGGCAAACTTTTGGTCTGTAAGCATTTCCATTTGTTTGTATTTGTCAAATAAGTTACGACTTCATTATATTTGTTTTTAACTTTATAATTGTTTGTTTACTAGCGTTCTATTCCAGTCTTGGATCTTCTTCCAACAAATGCGGAAATGTTACAACCTTGGTTTGCACCAAGTAAAGCATATTTGAGCCAGTTGGATAGTCTACAAGATCAATTACCTGCCGATGATCCCACTAATGAGGTAAGTTGGCCCGTTTGTGCAAACCATGGTTGTATTCACGTTGACAATTGACCATTGCACATTCTATTTCGATCTTGCTTTGTAGGTGCATAAAGAGGTGGTGATATCTGATACAGATGTGGCGTTAGGTGATCAAGAGGTGGCTATAGTCAATAATGATGTGCGATGGCGATAAAGGTCAAAGTTCCAATCGACTAGACATACATGCCGAGGTTGACGGTATTAACAATAGACTTGCCGTTGTAGAGAAGCTCTAAACATACAACCCCGAGCCAATAAAGATACAACCCGAGCAAGCTAGACATTAATGTGGGAGTCCTTAATGATATTAAAACTAGACTTGCCGTTGTTGAGGAAGCTCTAAAGATACAACGTCCAAAGGTGAACATGGTCTTTACATTCATTTTTAGGATATATGTTTCGTAAGAACTTTGAATTAGAAAATGAGACACGTATATTACAACTTCTTTTAACAACTCGTAAGTCGTAAGTATAATGAGGCTTTGTTGTAAATGTACACACACGTGATTTTCATTCCTCCTTGGAGTTGTTTTGTAAATTTGATGTATCCACTGCTAGGTTCTATGAAACCCCTGCTAGCTGTTTTCAATCCACTGCTAGCAGGTTCCTTTAATGTATCCCTTGAGGGGCTGTTTTTGTAAATTTGATATATCCACTGCTAGTGTCTATCAAACCACTGCTAGTGTCTATCAAACCACTGCTAGTGGTTTTGAATCCAATGCTAGTAGGTTTCTTTAGTAGTATATTTGATTGTATATTTTAAATTTCAGACTTCAACTGATACGGACGGCAAATCGGAGGAGGCTTGTTTTGGCCAAAATGCCATGGAAATTCAGACGTCAAGTCCAATTCATAATGAAAACTGGAATGGTAGTCCTAGTTTGTTTGATCTTCATTCTGGTGATGTTCATTCGGCTGATTATAATAAGGTTATGTTCCTTTTAGTAGTACTTTTTTATTTTATTGTTTTTTGTTACATGCCTAAATCGGTTTGGTTAACTACTGAATGCGACAAATCTAGTTGTGTAAATGCCGAAACGAACAAGTTGGTCTTACTTATATAGACCTGCGCCGCTTCCATCAACTATGTCACAACTGTGGAATATTGTCTTCACGACGGACCATTGCCGTTAGATGATCACATTCCGATCATGATCCCGATCATTTGAATTTACCTAATTTGAATGAAACATTTTCTCAATCGGTTTATTGAAATACGTATATATAAATTCCACCTGACTATCTATACATGTTTGCTATATTTGGTCATCCATATAGATGTGTTATTCTTGTATAATTACAGGAAGCAATTTGCGACTAGATGAGCAGTGGAGCTAGAAGATGATTTCTCTGTTTATGGATTTTGGAAGTTGAGGACAAACAGTTGGGATAGATGAACAAAATCTTCACGAAAAAAAGGAAGATTGCGAAACACCGATTGAGGTTGATGATAAATCTGGTGCCGATAAACACGGAGACTCGGTTCAAGCACATGAAATACATGCTCATGAAGGTGTGTTTAATGTTGATGATAAGTCCAGAAAGGCGTTCACGGTAATGAAAATACCATTGTTGATTGCAATTGTGATCAACACCTCATGATCGTGAGAAAGTAGGTGAAGTAGTTTTAAATGTGGATGATAAATCTATAGAGGTGTTCAAGTTAATGAAAATGTCATTGTTGATTGCAATCTTTGTTGATGAACACTCTCATGATCGTGAGGCGATGTTAAATGGTGGTGAGAAATCTATAGAGGTGGTTCAAGGTAATCAAAATAACCTTATAGATTCTCATGAAGGTCGAGATAGTAAGTGAAGCGAAGTCACAAATGGCGAGGGATGGGGTATGAGCATATGAATCATCTTGGAGATACGGTTATTCATAATGAAGCATACAATGTTGATGCCCACGTTAAGGAGAAAGAAAGCGGGGTTGAGTTACGGTTGCAAATCGGTTGTCAACCAAGGCGGTAATAGACAAAATTGATAATGATCTTTGTGAAGGCAAGACAGACGATGATTCATAATTCGGCGGACAAGCGTGAAAGCCTTTGCCTCGACACGAGGTACATCTACATTATAAATTAAACTTACCCCATGTGCTTCAAAAGTTTGATGTTATTTCGTTGATGAATTTTTTTCTATAGTATGTTTTCATGCGGGGTAAAAGGAAGAGAAATGCAAGTAAGTTCGAGCGATCACCTTATAATGCCGTAGCATTAAAGAAAACTAGAAAGGCCAAAGTTACCAAAGTGATGCCAAAGTTACCCAGAGAGTACTCTGTTTTGAAACAAGATGATGAGTCAAAAGGACAAAGCGGTGGGCAAGTGTTTGCGAGGAGCCATCGTGAATCTCCTTCCACGACTCCACGATTCGAAGCGACGTTCCAAAAGGCGAGAAAATATATTAATCCACCACGGTGAAGATAATCGATTGGAAACATGGGTAGAGGTATAGAAGAAGTACATTTACAAACAGACATCTTAAAGACATATACATTAATCTTGTTTTTAACTTTATTCAGGATCTGTCACGTCATGAAGGTTGCGATATCAACACGATTACTAAACCGGCGTGTATGGCTACCTTTATAAAAAAAGATTTGAAGTCATCGCATAGCTTTCCTTGGGGTCTTGGCGACGTCGTTGTTCATCGAAAATTTTGGTTGGCTTTGTTGGGTTATGGAAGAGGCAATAAAAAAGGATGGCTTGGAGATGAGGTACCTAACAGATATTTAATTTCCATAAAAAATTTAATTATTTTTTTTGATTTAGTTTACCGGTATTTTGCTTATAAAAAAAAATTTGCAGCATCTGGATCTCTGGGTTGATCTAATGTGGCAGTTCAGGCCGGGCAATGCCGATTGGGCTATGGCTGGACCATTTTTCTCTTCCTCTATCCTTGAAGGGTCTATGCGTGCCTACTACGCCCAGCGGTAAACGCTATCCATTGCCATGGTCTAGTGTCGAAGGTTTGTATATAGAGACCATACTTTCTTCTAGATATTTGGGTAAATATATATGTTGGAATCACTCCTAAACAATATTTCAAGTATTTATATTTCATATGTAATAGGTAGCTTTATTATGGCCTTTATGTTTGTTTAAGGTCAAGCTTATGTAGAAGGCCCATAAGCTTGATCCAAGCCCAATAAGGAATAGGGAAGGAGAGGAGTGTTGCCTAGCTCCTTGCCTATATAAACTCTTGTAAACCCTCATTTGAGGTTGGTTGTTCAAGTTACTCTTTCACATACACTATACGCTTAACCTTTCTCTTTTATACGTGTGTGTGTGTGTTTGGTATTTGCTCATCCGCCTTCATCTCTTTCTATAGTAAGCTTGTGTTGTAAAACTAGTGACCTAACGATGGTATCAATCGCCAAATAGTTGGGTGTACTCGTTTGTTTTGAAGTTTTGGTTTTGGATCTTACGGCGTAGAGATAACGCATTCTTTGGTTATCTTAAAAACTCGTTTTTACACTTTTAATCCAAGATTCTTGTACTTTCAATGTTTTGAGGTGTTAAAATACGTGTTTTGGCAAAAGTTTCAAACTTCTGGCGTGGATTTACGTTTTAAGCTTGTTTTTGTTCGTGGGTGTCGTTCTCACGCGTAACCCGTTTAGCGATTTTGGTACATCAAAATTCACACTTTGTGTTCTTTTGGTACTATTGAAGCTATTCCATAACAAAAGCTGGTTTAGAAACACATTTAGGCGAGAATCAAAGTTACGAGTAATCCTACGCGTATCAAAACCCTAAAATTACGCGTAAGATTGTTCCTTGGTTTGATCTTCAATTTTACGGTTTAATCCGTGTTTTCTTACTTGGATAAGTCGAAAATCGTCGACTTTGGATATCTTTTGCCTTTGTGAAGTGTAAAAGATCATTTGAGCAAAACCCTAAAATTACGCATAAGCATAAACTTCGCGTAGAATTCCTACGCATAAGATTCACTTTACGCGTAAACTACGGTCTCGCATAAGGTAATCCTACGCCTCGTTTCTCGCCTAACTTTTGTCTACGCTTAACTTTAGTGTTTTCCCTACTTACGCGTAGCTAAAACCTCAGCGTAACTCCTTATTATTACGCGTAACTTTTGGTGTTTTACGCATAAGTGCTACTTGGTTCTGTCTTTTCTCGCCTAAGGATACTTCATCAACAAAGGTTCATTCGACTACAAAGATCCATTTTACCACACAAGTTTATCATCATGTCTCAACCACCATACTCTAACTATTTCCTCACACTTATAATCATCAACAACAACAACAATTAACTCCACAACATCAACAATGGAATCAACAACAAGCCATTTATCAACAACAATTTAATCGACAACATACTCCACAACTTGGTGCAATTCCACAACCACAAATGGTTCAACCACCACCAAGCCTTCAAGCTCTACCCTACACAAACGATTTCAATCAACATCCATCACGAAGCACTATGAAGGAACCCACTTGGTTTGCAAAGATGTGTGAAGCTTTAAGTAGCCAACAATCAATTCATGAAGCTGGATCACTTGATAGACCTCCAATGCTCACTCCGAAACTACGATCAATGGGTGATAAGGTTCTTTAGGTTTTGTGATCTAAAGAAACCACATGGAAAGTTCTTAAAGAAGGTTATCTTGGAAGGTCCATTTGAGATGCCTACCGTCATTGTGCAGGAGATCCAAGCTGCTGTTCCACCAAGAGATGAACAAACCAACATTGCTCACAGTTGCGATTTAAATCCTCTGAACTTCTACACTATGAAGGCGATGAACTTGCAATGGAATACATCCTCTTAGGATTACCAAACCCAATTCTTCGTAGTGTTGATGCTCAAAAAGCGCACAAAGATGTGGGATCATATTCGTCTTCTTATGGAAGGATCATGCTCAATCGGGAGGATTTGGAATCCAAAATTTACTTGGCTTATGAACACTTCATGATTGAACACGGAGAGACACTCGAGTCATATCATCATCGATTTTCGAGACATCATCAATGATTTGGATAAACACAACATCATCATGCCACGAATTGCGGTGAATACTAAGTTCTGAGTAGTCTTGGTCGAGAATGGGAGAAGTATGTCATTTTCTCCGTCAAGCGAAGAATATGCATCATTCTACTTATGGATTGTTGTACGATTACTTGAAGCCTCATGAAAAGGAAGTTGATCGGAAAGGATTCTCCGTGCTCAAATTGCTAAGCAGTCACAACGGACAATCAACAACTTGCCTTGTATGCTCAGCGAATTATCCTCTCAACCATCACCTCAACCAAGCGCATCAAACACACCTTCACAATCACAACCTCAACAAAATCAATTGGTTTCATACAAGCAACAATGCTCAAGCATATGTCGATTGAAGCGGCGAGGAAGCAGATCCGTTGAAGCATTGCAACAAGGATTTGTGATGATTGCTAATGCTTTTGGCGTTACACCAACAAATCCAACAATCGTATTCGTTCCTCATCTAACACACGGACTCAAGTTGTTGTGAACAATGGACGTGTTGAAGTTCGAATCGTGATTATGGTCGTCGGATGGGCGGTGGTCAAGGGTTTAATCTGTGGTAGGAACACCATGAGCTCAAGTGGTGGAGCAGAAATGCTCGAGAATCGGTTAAATGGTCTTAGATGCTACAAGCGCAATGAGAAGGACACACGGCTAATGCATGCCCAAAGCCAGGGACTAGGGCGGTGCTTATTTCAAAGAGGCCTTACTTTTGGCTCTTAAGGATGAAGTGGTGGATCTCTCACATACAAAACGAGCTTTATGGCGGATGAGACTCGATGATGATATGGAGGACTTGCGAGGCTAATGCATTTGTTATGTTGATGGCTAATATGCATGAGTGCACATGAGTGATCTGAGCCCGATGTATGACAATCGATGGCTTGTCTCAGTGCCGAACAAACCATCATCATATCGAACTAATATCTCCGCCAATATCTGAATCCGCGCGGATCGGGCTATTCAAAATAGTCTTCTACATCTTCTTCGATGATTTTCAAGTTAACCACAGTAGTTACATTTGACGATCAAGATGACCTCATGGTTTCCTTTGATAATCAAATTGACTCGGGTGGTCGTACTTGAGGATCTAAAGAATGAACATGTTGAGACTCACGTTGAACAAGATGATCTGTTGCCTCATCCGGATTTTGCTCGGTTAATTCAAGACCATAAAATCAAAATGGAGGAATGTTATGCATTAAATCAATCCTTAAAAAGTAAAAATGCACTTGTTAACCAAGGATTTTGAATGTTTACAAATGCAACTCAACTTTTTCAAAACTCAAGAAAACCGTGAAAAAGGTTTTGAAGCCGCTTTTGCAAAATCTCATCAAAGCGAAAAATATTTAGAGACGGATCGTGATCTAGCCGCCTCGAAGAATGCTTTGTTGTCCGAATTAGAACAATGAAACATGAACATAAAAGCAAATTAACGCTCTCACCTTGGAAAATCAAAAAGCTAAAATTGAGTTGTTAAATTGTCAAAAGCAGTTCTCCGCATACAAAAGCATTCAACGAATCGGGTAGATGACCTTCTTGCGAAATTCTCGGTTTGCAAAACAAAATTAAAGAGTTTAAAGCATTGTTTACAAACATGGTGAATCGATGCTGACTATTGAAAAGTTTACCTTAAAACCCAATCAAATGGATATGGAAAAATCTAGTGATTACAAACCAAAGCTTTCACTAAAAACATTCAAACCAACTCACGAAGTTTCGGTCACGAGAATACAAAATTGATAATCTTGTCATGAGTGTTGTTGAATATCATCGTCAAGAGGAATTAGATGCGAAAGGCGAGTCGATCTAAATTAAAACCGTTGTTTACAACAAACCTTTTAATTATAAAAGCGCGGTCACTTCGTCACACCAACGGATTCTTCAAACACACCTGGGTTATCATCAAAACACCCGAGTCTTCTATTGTTAATCCCAAAGCGGTCTTTGCACAAACTTATGGTCCTTTACCTTCCATTAGCGAGTAAACTCACAACTTTGAAAATCGAAAAATTCTTGATATTTTGACATTTTCATGGTGACCTCAAAATTTTACAACATGAGATAGAATATCGATTACGAAATCAAAGTTGAACATTTTCAATCGCCTCTGGCGAGAACAAAGAGACATTTTTCGAAAAATCTTTTACCTAATGTTAAAAACTTGAAAAGTTGTGCAATTGCACAGGAAAAGGATTTTCATAAGGAACTTGGGGTAATGAAAAGCGTTTTCGAGAAAGCGAAACATCTATCACTAACACAAAGCATAAAAAGCGTTGAGAAAAGATGTTGATCGACTCTTGGAAGATGTTATCGTCTTGATATCCATAATGTTGTGCTATTCTATTCGTTGCCATATGCATCTAATCATATCTCTGCGATATTGTTGAAGCTGTTATTCTTGTTGAGAACACCGATAATGTGCTTCGGATCGAGTCTTTAAAAGCGAAAATAAGCGATTACACACGGAAATTAACAATGCAAAGCGTCGTCTTCATTGGTGTGAAAAAGATATTCACAACCATCAACTCGGTTTTCAAAGAAAATCGCTCAATTGAGTGCAAAATCTTACGATCCTAAAATTGAGCAACTGGATGATCAAAGCGTGTCTTTGAAAAGTCAAATCTCAAAATATGAACAAGAACTTTTAAAAGTTAAGCAGGAATATGGTGTCATATTTGATTTACTCAAAAGACTCGACTTGAAGCATCTAATGAACTTGATCACTATCTTGCTCACACTAGTGAAGTCATGAATTTTCTTTGGTAATATTCGTTACGAAAATCAAGATCGATTCACACCATCTCTAAGTTACGGAAATGTTAGGAAAGTATGAACAACTCCCACCTACTATGATTAAGAGATTAGCACCGTCACATTTAGTAATCGTGAACCTAGAATTCCCACCGCCAAATCACAAGTTGCTAATGTGTTTCCCTCTTGAAGCAGGAATAGTTGCATCTTTTCAAGCGTCCGCACTTCACGACCTAGGAGCACTCAATCGAAGAATAGGAAGTTGCGACCTAAGAAAAGATCAATAAGGAATGCTAAAGTAGAAGAACACCCTAGGACTACGAATAAAAATCATGTTGCTTCCACTATAAATGTTACGTCGGCAAATGTAATAGAAATAGTGATGTAACAAATGCTAAACCGTTAAGCACTTTTGATATTCGATCGATGCACCTTGTGTTATTTGTCAAAAGAGTATGAATTCGATTGTCATGACAAATGTGTTGCTAAAGCTATAATTTCGATTACGGAATCCTAAGAATCGGTATACCTCTAGGCCCACTAATCATTCTAAGTCGTGCTTGGTAAACCACCTTCTTTAGATCCTAAGGCAACCATTGCTATCACGGTAGCTACCGCTTCACCTCCTAAGCATGTAGTACCACCTAGTGCTTTCACTAAGACTAAAGCAAAGAGTAGTTCTGGATGGCGAAATGGATATATAACACACTAGGATTTAAGTGGATGCCTAAAATTCTCAATGTGTGTATGTCTAATATACACGCTTGAACCCTCTAACATTTCGGGTTCCACATCCACTTCTATTCCATCCGTGTCGTGCATGTGTAATGCGGTGATCTGAGATCATTCTAGGATTGTTGATAGCGGATGTTCCCGACACATGACGAGCAACCTTAAGCTGTTATCAAACTTTATTGCAAAGTTCATTGGCATCGTCGATTCGGGAATGATCACTTGCGACCATCATGGGCTCTGAGAGATTATGTTAATGGAAACATCGAAATCGGCGGGGTTTACTATGTGGAAGGCCTCGGTCACAATCTGCTTTCGATGGGTCAATTTTGTGATGGAGATTTGGAGGTTGCTTCGGGAGAAAACTTGTTTCATTCGTGATCTACAAGGAAGCGATCTTATGTCGGCTCGCGTAATTCTAGTCTCTACACTATCTCTATGCAAGACATGGTTGCTTCCTCTCCCATTTGCTTACTTTCAAAGGCAACATCTACAAAATCCTGGCTATGGCACCGTCATCTCTCATCTAAACTTTCAAACCATCACCAACCTTGCTCGACACAAACTAGTTGAAGGACTCCCGATTCCGGTACTCAAAAGATCACCTTTGCTCGACACGTGAACAAGGGAAAAGCACTCATGCTCATTTTCCTTCAAAGGTGGAACACGGATCTCGACATGTGCTTCATCTTCTTCACATGGATTTGTGTGGCCCGATGCGTGTGCAAGCGATCAGCGGAAAGCGCTACATCTTAGTAATTGTTGATGACTTCTCACGATGGACTTGGGTCTACTTCCTTCGTAGCAAAGACCAAGCTCCACAAATGATCATCACCTTTCTCACAAAAATCGAGTTCGACTCCATGACACCGTCCGAATAATCGAGCAGACAAAGGCTGAATTTGTTAACAAAACCCTTCGAGAATTTTATGAGAAAGTGGAATTGACATCAAACATCTATTGCACGTACACACGAACAAAGCGGAGTTGTTGAAAGACGAAACCGAGCGTTAGTGGAAGCTGCAAGAACAATGTTAATCAATGCTAAACTTCCAGATTACTTATGGGCGGTATCTCTGCATGCTATACTCAAAACCGTTCTATGATCACAAACGCCAAACAAAACACCTTCGAGCTTGTCCACAACTATAAACCGAACCTCAAACACTTTCATGTATTTGGATCCCTTTGCTATCCGAATAATGATCGTGATGATTTTGGAAAGCTCAAAGCCAAAGGCGATATTGGAGTCTTTATTGGATCTTGTGACAATTCTAAAGGTTTCCGAATCTGGAATCGTCGAACTAAGGAGGTAATGGAAGCGATTCATGCTCATTTCGATGAACTCACGGAAATGGCTTACGAGTATAACGACTTAGAACCCGGTCACAACCGTTTAAACTTCCTCAACCCCATCATCGGTGAAGAAAGCCCTCATTAACTCGTCAACAAATGGAAAGGTTATTTGCTCCTGCGTTGCGTGACGATATTGATGAGCGTGCTCTGGTGTATCCGCTGTCTCATTGCACAACGATAATATTCCTATACGATACACTGCTACAACAACTCTTTGTTGAAGATGCACCTACACCAATTGACTCAACACAACAGTTGAACACACGCTTCCAACAATGATGAACCGGTGATGATATTACGAATGAAGTACCCCATCTGCGATTTTGATCCAAATCGTTCTTGACCCGTTTGCCAATGAGGCTGCTGCACGGATGTTGCGGAATCTTCAACAAACCATTTGAATCCTCGAGAATCGCACAATGTATACCAACATCAACCTCTACACATAGATGGACTAAAGACCATCCTCGGCTAATATTATTGGCAACCCGAATCAACCGGTCGTTACGAGACAACGTCTTCACTCGGATGGTGAACACTTGCATTTATGCACTCACTGTCGCCAATCGAACCTAAAAACATTAAAGGCGCAATGACAAAAGACAAGCTGGATTGAATCCATGCAAGAAGAACTCAACCAATTCAAGCGTCTTGAAGTATGGGAGCGGTTGAAAGACCAGCGAGAGTCTCGTCATTGGTCTAAAATGGATTTGGAAAAACAAATTGGATCTTTGAAGGGCGTCATCCAAACAAGTCACGTCTAGTTGCTAAGGGTTATCGTCGGGAAGAAGGAATAGACTTTGAAGAATCTTTTGCTCCGGTTGCTCGTCTTGAGGTCGTTCGGATATTTCTCGTTCGCGGCTCATATGAACATGACGGTCTATCGGATGGATGTCAAAGCGGCGTTTCTCAATGGGCAACTTAAAAAACGGTCTATGTCGACCAACGGATGGATTCGTTGATCTGAGTTCCCGAACCATATCTACAAAGCGAACAAAGCTCTTTATGGTCTCAAACAAGCCCCTCGGGCATGGTGCGATAAGCTATCATCCTTCCTCATTGCCAATAATTTCACCAAAGGCTCGGTTGACCCAACTCTTTTATACAATATCACGGGCACATATCTTAATTGTTCAAATTCGTGGATGACATCATTTTGGGTCTACACATAAAAAGTTTTCAATCGCTTTTGCAAAACTAATGAAGAAAAATTTTGAAATGTCCATGATGGGTGAACTTACATTCTTTCTAGGATTGCAAGTTCATCAATCACCCGTGGTATTTTTTGAGTCGATCCAAATATGCCCTTGAATTGTTAAACAAATTTGGAATGAAAACACCGTGATACTTATGCCACACAATGACTCATACCAAGAAGCTAGATCTTTGATTTACATGGGAAATTAGTTGACCCCACCAAATCTAGAAGTATTATTGGGTCCTCATGTATCTAACGACTAGCGAGACTGATATTGTCTTTGCCGTTTATCTATGCTCCGTTATCGATCGCGACCAAGCTGAAACCCACCTCTCGAGGCTAAAAGAATCCTCAGATACATCAAGGGAACCATTAACTTGGGGATCACGGTATCAGAAGGATTCGGTTTTGAACTAATCGCTTTTGAGGACGATCACGCAAGATGCCTAGACTCGAGGAAAAGTACTTGAGCACTACAATTTCTTGGTGATAAATTGGTGTCTTGGCAATCAAAGCGAGGATTGTACATCGTTGTCATCAATCGAGGCGAGAATATGTAGCCATGTCCGCGTGTTGTGCTCAAGTCATTTGGATGAGAACACAACTCAAAGACTATGGTTACGTATTTGACAGAATCCGATGTCTTTGCGACAATCGGTGCCATTGCAATCTCGTGCAACTCGATTCGACTTTCGAAATCAAAGCACATCGATCTACGCTATCATTTCATCAAGGACCACGTGGAGCAGTGCCGTTGAACTATACTTTGTGGTCTTGAATACCAATTGGCGGTTGCTCACCAAAGCCTTGCCTCCGCTAGGTTTAATGAGTTGGTCCACCGAATTGGTATGAGGTGTTTGACTCAAGAGGAATTGGATGACCTCTTAAAACAGTCTTAAAAACCTATCAAACACCAAAACATCCTTTGTAAATAAATTTTCAAAAACAAAATACAAAAATATAAAATCCTATAAAACAACAAAAATATTCTCCTAATCTACCATTCTTTCAACATGGCAAGTACATTTCTTCCGTCAACACTTTTATCTTTCAAAATTCAGTATTTTTCCGATCAAGTGTTGAGGGGGAGAAAATAAGCTATTAATTGTTTCAAAACATTTGTGTACTTGCATGTTATCCTATCTCGGTTGATTTTTTACAAATGGTGGTACACTTTCTGATTCAAAGACACTCCTTGGACTTTAATTAACAACCTTTCATTATTTTCTCAAGTCAAGGGGAGTGTCGTCAAGTTTCTTTCTAAAATCTTCATTTGGCAACCAAAATGGAAGTTAAAAAGGCTTTGTGTGAAAAAGGAAAAGGTGGAGGGACTAAAGCTGTCAAAACCTTAAAGTTATTTTATACAAAATACTCCACCCACCACATTTATTTTCATCACATTAAATATTTCACCTAATATCATCCACGATCCATAATCGTTTTACTAATCCGTGCTTTCGATTATCAATCATAAGTGTTTACGTGTTTGGATCATGTTTTTAAACAATGGTTTTAAATCTTTCATAAATCCAACGGTTAAAACATGTGATATATTGATTTGTGTGTTCTCGGCGTAAGTATATGAACACACAATCATATTAATGTGTTTATGGTTAAAAGGATTGTATCAAAATGTTGTAACAACATCTATGATATCATTTCTATGCTTATAAAACACCCAGAATCACGAATCTACGATTGTTGAAAATTAGGGTTTATGTGTCGATTTGGGTGTTTCCAAATGTAATGTGTTTTGGTCTAAAAGATTGTTGGATTATGCTTATATGATGTTGAATTGATTATATCCGTGCTCTATAACTACCCAGAAACACTGATTTATTAATTTCAAATTAGGGTTTAAGGTTCATAAGTTTGGGTATTTTGATTCACCATGAGTTAGATGTTATAACTTGGTCTATATGCTCATACAACATGTTAGAACTACGAGAATCTGTTTGATGCAAATCCCATGGTTAGAAAACTTACGCGTAAGTCATAACCCTAGGGTTTTGACCTCTGGCGTATGACTTTCTAAGCGTGGCGGTTTATGAATGATTCATGCCATTTTTGTTGATAAAATGAAGGTTTGTGTTAATGTTGATGATTTGATGGATTTATTTCGGGCTTTGCTACGTAATATTCGAATCAAGGTGGTTATTAATCTCGCATAAGGATCACCTTACGCGTAGCTTGTTATCGTAAGACTTGTCTTCTGCGTAGCTTCTACGCATAAGGTTCTACAATGGACTACGCGTATCCTGTGAAGGATATGCATAAGCGATGACCTCTACGCATAAACTCTTAAGGTAGCCTTACGCGTAAGGTAAATATATGCCTACGCATAAGCTCTCACGCATAAGGTCTCTTTTTCCTCGCGTAACATTTCTTACGCGTAAGATAGGATTCTCTGGCGTAAGTTTACGCCTAAGCATATATCATTCCTGTCTATGCATAACTTTGCCAAAACTACGCTTATCCCTGGATTTACCTTCATGATGAATTGTTACTTGTACAAACTTGTAAATAAACTAATCATATCATCACGAATCCAAAAATGTCACTAATAAACTTAAATCGTCTGATATATTGTGAACAATAAGTGATAAAATAAACTTTAAAACTTAAAGTTAACTAACTCACGAAACATTTCACGATATCATTGAACTATTGAACATACAAGTGACTTAGGACTCGTAACAATCATTATCACTATACATTCAATAACTAGACAATAAGACCTTCTATTGACTAACATTATGTCTTTCGATATGTTGGTTCTTTTGGCTAATGTTATTTGAGATCACAACATGGTGAACAAATGAATGTGGATGCACACAAGTTCTCTCCATTCTCGATATCTATCCTCATGGCTATCCAATGAAGATAGGAAAGAATAACCTCCGTGTTGACTTTGACACCCTCACTTGCTCACGAATCTTCATGTCTTATTGCTATTGATATTACGAGGACTCATCCATATCGAACATGCTTACTCACTCTGCAACTGTTCACGAGATCTACATCCAACAGTTACGGAACACTATGGAAAGGGTCAAAGGACAAGCTGCTGTGACGGTGACTCGAATCACAAACAAGTCACCATTACACTGCAGACTTAAGGGTTGTTCTCCTAATTCACAAGTCGATCCAACCAAACTATATGCCTCACTGTTGAAGAGCTCACTCTCCAATTCTTAATCGATATCGGTTATGGCGAGGCTACGGAGTAATCAACAAGCATTCTCACGTAGAGCTTAAAGTATTCCTCAACCACGAGAACTCTCTACATGATCATCACCAAGTCTATTTACGGTCGTGACGGTGACTATGAGCACCCTAAGCTCATGGAGCGCAAATATTCAGGCATTGGTCAACAAGAAACACATCGCTATCGAAGCTCGATTTGGGATGACATGATGTCATTTCTCAACAAACTTGGCTCAAAGATTCCTACATCGGATATACCAAATTGTTGATCCGAGAGCACTTGGACTTCATCCCGACATTCCCAAGAGGCTCAATGACCCGACAATCACGACATGTTGTGGAACCTATTCTCTCTGTCGGAATCAAGAAAGCGTCCACAAAGAAACAAGGTCTTTGTCTTTGCGCATTTCCTTCTAGCGAAGATGTCGAAGCTCGAATCGTACCAAAGGTATCCGGGCGGTCGAGACAAGGCAAAGTTGGTCATCTCGACGAAAAATCTTACGGTACACATGTAAGGAGAACCGAGAAAGGAAATCTTGGAAGTGTAACAAGTACGAGATAGTCAAAGGAATGTTCCAAAGAAGAAACCTATTCAAAGAGGAAACCTACCCCTAAGAAGAAAGTTCCTTCTCTGGAAGCCACTCCTATCATTTCACGAACATAAAGACATTTCGGGGGCGAGGACTCGATGCTCTTTGACACGGATGAAGAGATCACATACTACGAAGCGCAAAGGATGTTAATCCTCGGTAGCAAAACCTCCAAGTCCTCCATTGTCCAAGAAAAAGGAAGACTCTGCACTTGTACCTTATGATGAGAGCTACGAAGAAGAAGAAGAAGAGCAATGAATAAATCATACAAGAAAAAGTTTCTAACGTCAGACACCTTCAAAAGGCGAACAATTTGCTAAAGATCAAATGGGTGGCCCGGAGGATCAAGTGGTCTTGCCAGCTCCTCTCCGGATCTGATGCGGTTAATCAACCCGATAAGGGATCGGCACCACCACTCTTGTGCAACAACAACGACTGTAGAAGACACTATTGTGTATGATTTTGAGAAGCGAGGCGAGAAAGAAAAGTCTAGAGATGGCGAGGATGATTATACAAAGTTTCTTCTGAGCAGTCCAACACACTCAAGGAGAAAACCTCATAAACTCCTAAGGACATGAAGTCTCCTCATGTCTCCTCATCATCAGATTCTTCGTCTCATTCATCACAACCACCATCAACAAAGACAACGGATCATCATCAAAATCGGTGAAGAAACCACCTAAATCTTGGATTTCTCAACTCATCAAAAGATTGTGAAAGTTTGTCAAACAAGTTAGAAAGAAGGACATGCTCCACGAAAAACTTAATTGGTATCTTTGAACAAATGCGGTACTTACATGATGAGAATGACAAGATGCGGAAAGATAGGAAAGCTATTCAGAATTCATGAAAAGTCATCGTCGGAGGAGGCTGAATGAAATGATTGAAGGTTACACTCAACAAGTACCTTGGGGATATCATTCCTAAAGTCCAAAAGGAGCTGGAGAAGTCGACAAGAGATCAAACCCACAAGTTTCTTCTCGACCTTTGTCCCGGTGTGACTAGAGAAGTATTCTCGGACAACTCACCCTAACATCGTCGCATTGGTTAAACATACAATGGCCAAAGAAGTCGATATCTCGAATACGAGTTAATCGCTAAACTAGTGATGCAAATGTCAAAGCGATGCGGGCGTTTACTTGGATGAAGCTAAATTTTTCAAGGTCTACTTGCTTTTCAACCCGGACATCATGCAAGGAGTCACCGATCAACCCAAGCGGCCAAGAGATGGCGATGATAAGGATAAGGACTACGCACCTAAGCGTCGAAGCGATGCGGTCAATCTACATCTATGCCACCACCTCCACCACGGACTTCTTCTCAACAAAGTCTCCTCCACCCGGTCTTCTCGATAAACCTCGGGACGATTCCGAGTTACCACCACGACTCATACAAGCGGTGACTACTTTGAGTATACGGGTGGTGACGATGAAGAGGTCCTTGAGCCCGACAACAACCCACCTCACCCAAACAAGTGCAAAACCGGTATCATCATCTAAGCCTTCCAAAAGAAGAAGCGCACGACTCGGCCGGAGTCGTATCATGGCTAGATGACGATAAAGCCAAGAGTTTGAATGGTTCTCCACACTTGTCAATCAAACTCCTACCGATGAAGGCCAAGAATTGGTAGATGGTTCAACATTGGAGCATGCAAAACTATTGCAAGAAAAATTCCATGTGAAGAAAATGACGAAATCGAATTGAGCGAAGCAAGAATGAAGCTTTTCAACTATGGAAAGACAGCTCGAAAGTGCCCTCGAGTCGAATATCATCTTGAAAACATCGCTCGAGCTATGTCTAACAACATGGATTGGCTCAATCCGGAAGCAAACATTGACTTCACACAAAGGGACAACCCTCCATACTACACCGATCGACCAAACCTCTACCGACCATTGGCTGACGAGACAACCAAGGATTCCTTCCGATATTTCTTCAACAAAGACACGGAATTTCTTCTCCATGGTGGCGATGGTTCGAGAAAATACACTACATCATTGACTCTTCCATTCCCAGTGACCATCTACTCAAACGCAAAGCTATCGAGGAACGTGCAACTCACTTGTTTTCGGACAACGTGCAAGCATACGACCAAGATGCATTGTATGGGATTCATCATTGGCACGAGCGCGAAGAATCTACTACTGTTGCTCGGTTGAAGTCTCAACATGCGGTGTATTGCTCTAAGGACATCGTGGCCATCAAACACATTAATCTCAAGTCTAAGTGGGACTACACATTCTTAAAGAATATCATAGTCAAGCGACAAGATGAACAGGACTATGGATTTTCCGTCGACTTTGAGAACTTGTCCTCAGCGACATCGAAGACATGTATCTTGCCAAAGTGCGTGGTCGTATGAGACAATTCTCATCGAAGTTCAACGTGAATTTATCAAGTCAGCTTCTCATCTTCATTAGGCGCATCGTGATCAAAGAACGTGTCGAAGATATCCGGATGGCTATTGAATCATATCGAAGCGTGTAAACTTCACTCCACCACGACTTGATCTTCCGACATCAACCAGCTTACACAACTCACGCTCATCAACAAACCTTTGGCGTTGTTTACCGCGGTGAACTTCAAAGCTGCAATGGCGTGTAGTGAACTCCACAAATTTGGGGATCATACCTTAAAGGCGGTTAGGGATGGATTGGCATCTGATTGAAGGATATACGCATGAAAGTTGGGAATCTAAGCGGAATTCTCGGGAAAGGAGGGATGTGAGGCGTATCATCACCATGATTGATGAGCGGTTGTTCGAAGGATCGATTCCGACGATTGGAAAGCTATGTTGGTGGTCGACTCGGGAGGAACATCATCGGCTTTCAACGCCCGGCGCACTCACAGGAATATCATGCACTTCGGTACCCCTTAAATGGTTTCCTTCTTATGATTTTGGATGTATGATTTTATATATGTGGATGGCTTGTGCACACATAACGATGTACAACCCGTAATTGTCAAGAAAGGACCACGTGGTATGCCTCGGTGCCACAATCCTTATAAAAGGAGCGAAGCTTCTTATTTTGAGTAAAACCTATCAAACCTTTCATTTTTCAAGGTTTTGCTCAAAACACAAGTACTTCCCCATATGATTTTTCAAAACCTCAACCGTTTATATCACTAGTTGAGGGGAGTATTTGAATTAAAAACTTTGGTCACAAATTGTTCATAGTGGTCACTCTTCCCTTAACACTCAAAATGGTCATATTTATTCTCAACCGTTCAAAATAACATTTTATATGCCATTTTTAGGGGAAAATTGTGTGATAAGAAATATGTTGTGCAAAATGCAAATGAATCAATGTACCTCGGACTTAACCAACGAATTGACGGTACTAAACTATTTGTAACTCGAAAAGACTTGTCTGGACGGGTAATAATTTCAAGCTAGTTCGCTAGTGATGTAGCGTGTCTCGCAAAGGACTCGTCGAGTAGAATGTACCATTCGAGAAACTCTTGATAGACATGAACTACGACGGGTTTGACAACCTTCCAAGGTTTGTCTACACCTTCAAGGTAGTTATTAGAGTTAGTTGTCATCTAAAGGCGACAATGTAACTCTTTAACTATTCAACGTAACCGTGTCTCGCGGGAGATTGTCTATCTTTAGTGGATCAATTCAAAAGTGCGCGCTCCTTCCTCACTGTGCATTTAACCATTAAAACTATTAAGCACATGTGGAGGGGAGTATTTATGCAAAACTTATCTCTCACGATGGTTCAAACATGTTTTCATTTACAAACCCTTTGAGAGATATTTTCACATCTGATGGTTTTAATGGCAAACATAGGTTAGTCATGGAGTTATAAGGTGACTAAGGTTAGGAATAACTGTCCTATGATCCGCCCGAGTCGGGAGGGATCTACCCAAGGACACTACCATTAGTTAGTGTTAGAAGTCCTTAGGAATGATTATAAAAGGAGAAAATAAGAATCGGAGAAAGAAGGAGTTGAAGAATCAAAAGAAATGTAAAGTAAAGGGTGAAAAGAAATAGCCCTCCAGTTATTCAACTTAGGCGGATAATCGGTTCAATTCATATACTACCGGGTTGTCACTTAGTGACACCGTATTGAAGATTAAAAGTCGTCATGGACCCGGTGACGCATGCACTAAACCTTCTTAGCCACTCAAGTTTCTCTCAACGGAAGCTTGTTTCATTCTCACAGTAACCCTACATAAACTATTAGCTTTCTCTTAGAGATCGTATTGAAGAGGAGACCCTCTCCCTAGTCTCCGCCGGGAAAACCAAAGCACTATTGAGTCTAGAGCCACGAGATTCATCAAA